>CM035288.1:59223595-59238732 GCA_020226075.1 Hydropotes inermis
GGGGGGAGTCCATCTGTACCGCAGGACTCTGAACTAGAACTCACTCACTGCTCAGCCTGCCTCGCTGGAGACCCGAGTCATCTCCAGCCCGTGAAACAATGAAAGAGAAGACAGGTCTGCCCAGTGGGTCAAAGGTAGCAGACGGGACGTGGGGTCAAAAGTGCCAAGCCAGGGTTCTGGTGCCCCCGACATGCGTGACTTCTGGCAAATTCCCTTCCTCTCTACCTCTGGGGAACAGTAGTTGTGCTGCTTATATGTGCTGCTGCGAAGGTTCCACAAGAAAGTGAATCTTCATCTTGTTTTTCCTCATCAGCTCTCTGTCGGGGAGATCTGTCCTTCGGTGTGAGTGGGGAACTCACGTCTATCTTGTTGCTGTCCATTTCCCCTCTGACAGTCGCTAGCGTTCGCCTCATGCATTGAGGTGCTGCTGTGTTAGACGCACGTATCTTTATAATTGTCACATCTTCGTCTTGGACAGATCCCTCAGTCATTATGTCCTGGCCTTCCTTGTCTCTTGCGTTGTGAGTGTGCTCAGTCGTGTCTGACTCTTTGCAACCCCATGGACTGTAGCCTGCCAGGCTCCTCTGCCCATCTTCCTGGAGTTTTCCAGACAAGAATATTGGAGTGGGTTGCCGTTTCCTCCTCCAGGGGCTTTTGCTGACCCAGGGACCAAACCCAAATCTCTCATGTCTCCTGAACTGGCAAGTGGATTCTTTACCACTAGCACCACCTGGGGAGTGCCTTATGTTAGTCTGTTCTATCTAATATGAGTATTGCTACTCCCGCTTCTTTTGACGTCCGTTTGCATGGAATATCTTTTTCCAGCCCTTCACTTTCGGTCTGTGTGTGTCCCTAGGCCTGAGGCATTTCTAAGAACAGTGACAGCGGCGGAATGGGTGTCTCCCTCACTTCTTGCCTTAGATTTAGAGACTAAGGTTCAGGAACTTCTCTAAGGGTTGCACTCCCTCGCAGTGTTGCACCCATATTCCAGCATGTGGATTCTAGCATATCCATATTCTAACCAAAATTCTGTGGTTATCTTAAGGTATTTAGGAGAAGGCATAGAAAAAAAAAATTAGCTCTCCTTTATCAGGAGGAATTCTCTCCTTCACCTGTGGACAAACACTTAGAGTCCCAATTTAGAGCCAAATTGGCTCTAAAGACTTATGGGTGGTACATGCCTAGATGTAGCTCATCCGTTGTGGCTGTAAAGGGCTTGAATGGAAGTTCTTCCTTATGAGCCTCAAAAAAAAAAAAAATCCCTGGGTGGAAAACATATTAGTAATATTCACAGGAAATTGTTCTTGTTGTTCAGTCGCTCAGCCATGTCTGAGTTTGCAACCCCATGGGCTGCAGCGTGCCAGGCCTCCCTGTCCATCGCCAACTCCCGGAGCCTGGTCAGACTCATGTCCCCTGAGTCAGTGATGCCATCCAACCATCTCCTCCTCTGTCGTCCCCTTCTCCTGCCCTCAGTCTTTCCCAGCATCAGGGTCTTTTCCAGTGAGTTAGCTCTTTGCATCAGGTGGCCAAAGTATTTGGAGTTTCAGCTTCAGCATCAGTCCTTCCAATGAACACCCAGGACTGAGCTCCTTTAGGATGGACTGGTTTGATCTCCTTGCAGTCCAAGGGCCTCTCAAGAGTCTTCTCCAGCACCACCATTCGAAGCATCAATTCTTCGGTGCTCAACCTTTTTTATGGTCCAGCTCTCACATCCATACATGACTACTGGAAAAACCATAGCTCTGACTGTAAGGACCTTTATCAGCAAAGTGAAATCTCTGCTTTTTAAATGTGCTGTCTAGGTTTGTCAGAGCTTTCCTTCCAGGGAGCAAGTGTCTTTTAATTTCACGGCTGCAGTAACTGTCTGCAGTGACTTTGGAGCCCAGGATAATAAAACCTGTCACTGTAGGAAATGAGGGTTACAAAATCAAAATAAGAGTCATGTTTACTGATCAGTACCCAAGTCGAGCTACCATTGAGACTGTCACAGGCCCTGTGTCTCCATTTTCCTTGCTGCAGACGAATCGAGGAATAAACTGAGATGTGTGGGTTCCCTTCAGTATTTTGGGCTGGGGATGCTTTCATCTCTGATGAGGGTAGCTGCCGTGACATTATTGAGACACTGTCTCACCTGTCCTTGATTGCAGAGTATCTACTGGCTGAAGTATCAGAAGATTCTGCACCAACAAAGACTGACCAAGGTCCAAGCGTGAAAGAAGTACCAGGTTAGTTGGGGATCGCGGGGAGGGAAGAAGTGGTGGGAAAATGGATGTGTGTGAATTATGCAGCCCTTAACATTTATATTCAAGGATGTGATTGTGGGAAAATATTTTTTTGATGTGGACCATTTTCAAAATCTGTATTGAATTTGTTGCAATATTGCTTCTGCTTTATATTTTTTTGTTTTTGTTTTTTGGCCCTGAGATATGTGAGATTTTAGGTCCCTGACCAGGGATCAAACCCACAACCCCTGAATTAGAAGGTGAAGTCTTAACCACTGGACCACCTGGGAAGTCCTGGTAGTGATAACTAAGATATCAGTGGGGCTTCTCAGGTGGCTCAGTGGTAAAGAATCTATCTGGCAATGCAGGAAACCCAGATTTGATCCCGGGATCAGGAAGATCCCCTGGAGGAGGAAATGGCAACAAGGACTGTAGCCTGCCAGGCTCCTCAGTCCAAGGGGATTCTCCAGGCAAGAGTACTGGAGTGGGTTGCCATTTCCTCCTCCAGGGGATCTTCCCCACCCAGTGACTGAGCCCTCATCTCCTGTGTCTTCTGCATTGTAGGCAGATTCTTTACCCCAAGATACAGAAGCAAGCAGCAAAGCCTCTGGCACAATCTGTAGTGGGGAGACAGAGAAACAGGAAAAGCGTCAGGTGTGAAATGCAGGAGAGAGAGCTTCAGTTAAAGGGACCCAGATCTATTTCCCAGGACATCCGTCTGCTCTGAGGAAGTGATTTTAGGGACAGAGATCCTTATATGCACAGTACTAGGAAGAAACGAAAGCGCCCCAGAGGCAGGCTGGCTGTCTTGGCATCCACTAGGTCTGTGGTCTTTGTTTTACATCTTTGCTTGTTTCTCGCTGAAACCTGCTCTTCACACCCAGTCCCATTCTTCCCCTCTTCCGTCCCACACAGGCCCCGAAGGGGACCCGCAGGACTCCTGGGACTACAGGATCCACGTGATGACGACATTCTCCACCAGGCTGGACACACCCCAGCGCTTTGAAGAGTTGGCCTCCGAGTGTCTGGACCCGCACGTGCTGTCGGGAGCCTTTGACCCAGATCCCCGGGGAGGCTTCCGGCCTCTCACCGTGGTTCTGCATGGACCCCCGGGGGTCGGCAAGTCCACGCTGGCCCGGAGGCTCCTGCTGCTCTGGGCACAAGGCAAGCTCTACCGGGACATGTTCTGCTATGTCTTCCTGCTCCGCGCCAGAGACCTCCAGGGGTCCAGGGAGACCAGCTTCGCGGAGCTCCTCTCCAGGGAGTGGCCGGACGCCCCGGTGCCGGTGGAGAAGGTCCTGTCCCAGCCCGAAAGGCTCTTGGTCGTGGTGGACGGACTCGAGGAGCTGGAGCTCGCCTTCGGAGACCAGGACTCCAGCCTGTCGGCCGACTGGGCAAAGAGGCAGCCCGCGGCCGTCCTGGTGCACAGCCTGCTGAACAAAGTCCTGCTCCCTGAGTGCGCCCTCCTCCTCACCATCCGGGACGCAGGCGTCCAGAGGCTGCAGGCCCTGCTCCGGTCTCCCCGTTACCTGTGGGTCGGGGGCCTCCCGGTGGAACACAGGATGCGGTTGCTCCTCCGCGGCGGGAAGCCCAGCCGTCCGAAGATGCGAGCGTGGCACGTGGGGGCAGACCTCCAGGAGGTGCTTGACCAGTATCAGGTGCCCGTGGTGTGCGCCCTGGTCCGGGAGGCCCTCGAGCTGCAGGGGGAGCCAAGGCAAGGCCTTCCCACCTCCAGCCAGACCCTCACGGGCTTGTACGCCACCTTCGTGTTCCATCGGCTGGCTCCCAAAGACGCCGGCCGGCGCTCGCTGAGCCGGGAAGAACGCATCGCCCTGAAGGGCTTGTGCCGGCTGGCCGCGGACGGCGTGTGGAACGCCAAGTTCGTGTTTGACGCCGAGGACCTGGGCGTCCACGGGCTGCAGGGGCCCGAGCTCTCCGCCCTGCAGCAGGCGAGCATCCTTCTCCCCGATGACCGCTGCGGAAGGGGCTATGCGTTCTCCCATCTCCGCCTCCAAGAGTTCTTTGCGGCTTTGTTCTATATCCTGCGAGGCGTCAAGGGAGACGGGGAGGGCTGCCCTCTGTTCCCACAGAGCACCAAGAGCCTGACAGAGCTCATGCAAGTCGACCTCAACGCCCACCTGGTCCAGATGAAGAGGTTCCTGTTTGGCCTCATGAGCAGGGAGGCGACGCGGGCCCTGGAAACGCTCCTGGGCTGTCCCGTCGCCCCTGTGGCTAAGCAGCAACTTCTGCACTGGACCTGCCTGCTGGGTCAGCATTCCGCTGCAGCCGTCGCCCCCCCAGACTTGCTCGAGGCCTTCTACTGCCTTTTCGAGACACAGGACGACAAGTTTGTTCGCTTGGCCTTCAATGGCTTCCGAGAAGTGTGGCTGCAGTTGAACCGGCCGATGGACTTAACGGTGTCTTCCTTCTGTCTCCGGTGTTGCCAGCAATTACGGAAAGTTCGACTGGATGTCAGAGAGTCGCCAAAGGATGAGTTTGCCGAGGCATGGCCCGGGGCTCTCCAAGGGTGAGTGCCCCACTCCTGCCGTTCCCGTTCTTGTGTTTCTTTCCAACACAAGAGAGGTATAACTGACCAAAATTGCAAGTATGTAAGGTGTATGACTTGGTGTTTTGACATACCTGAAATAATCACCGTCAAGCTAATCAGCACACCCATCTCCTCATATAGTTACGATTTTCTTTGTGTGTGAAAACACCTAAAGGCAATCCCCCTGGGTCTGCATCATTGTGTTAACACATTAGATCTCCAGAATGCATTCATCTGGATAACTGCAACTTCATACCCTTAGACCAGCATCTCCCAGTTCCCCACCCCCAGCCCCGGGCAACCACCGCTCCACACTTGGCTTCCGTGAATTTGACTGCTTTAGAATCTAAGTGAGACTGAGCACATCTCTCCGTGACTGGCTTATTTCGCTTGGCACAATGTCCTCTAGTTCGCCTCTGTTATGGCCAATGGCAGTGCCTCCTTCTTTTTTCAGGGCGGAATAATATTCCATGGTGTGTGTGTGTGTATACCATATTTTCTCTTTTTTATGTATGTACTTTTAATTGGAGGATAATTGCGTCACAGTTTTGTACTGGTTTCTGCCATACATGCACACGAATCAGCCAGAGGAATGCACATGTCCCCCGCCTCTTGAACCTCCCTCCTATCCCCACCCCATCCCACCCCTCCTGGTCATTGCAGAGCACGGGACTGAGCTCCCGGAGTCACATGGCACATTCCCACCAGCTATCTGTTTTACGTATGCTAACGTCCATGTTTCCAGGCTACTCGCTGAACTGATGCCAGCCTCTCCGTCCCCCACTGCGTCCGCAAGTCTGTTCTCTAGCTCTGTGTCTCTATTCCTGCCCTGCAAGTAGATGCATCAATACCACCTTTCTAGACTCCATACATATGTGTTAACATGCGATATTTGTTTTTTATCATTCAGACTTACGTCATTTGTATGATACGCTCTGGGTTCATCTATGACTTTGGAACTGACTCTGTTTCATTCCTTTTTGTGGCTGAGTAATATCCCACTGAGTATGTATGTATGTATCATACCTTCTTCATCCACCCCTCTATCAGGGGACACCGAGGTTGCTTATGTGTCCTGGCTATTGTAAACAGTGCTGCTATGAACGCTGGGGTACACACACCACATTTTCTTTATCCACCGATGGACACTTAGGTTGTTCTGTATCTTGACTGTCATAAATAATGTACAAATACCTCCCTGGGATCCTGATTCCAATTCTCTTGGATATATCCCCCAAAGTGGGATTTCTGGATCATACGGTAGAGGGTGAGATGATTGGATGGCATCCCCGTTTCAATGGACACGAACTTTGGGGCAAACTCTGGGAAATGGTGCAGGATGGGGAAGGCTGGCATGCTCCAGTCCGTGGAGTCGCAGAGAGTCGGACATGACTTGGCGACTGAACAAGAACAACAAATGGTAGTTCTAGGTTTAATCTGGGGGGAAGTTCCACACTGTTTTCCATAGTGGCTACACTGATGTTCAAGAGGGAGCTAGAATTCAAGCACAAATCTTACTTGAGAGCTGGTGGTATGCCCCGTGGGTACGGAAGTGTTCAGGAAGCACTTTGGTTATGATAACACTCCTCCAGACCGTGAGATCAGATCCACTGGGAGCCTCTGAGAGCCTCCCCATCCTAACAGCCTGACTTCTGTCCTTGGGCACGGATGAGGCAGTCGCTCACGTCAGAATCCACCCAGGTGAACAAATGTTTTCCTTCTCTGCCATAGGCTGAAGATGAAGACCCACGATGAGCGCTGGGAAGACCTCTGCTCCGTGCTCAGCATGCACCCAAACCTACGACAGCTCGACCTGAGCGGCAGTGTCTTGAGCAAGGAGGCCATGAAGACCCTCTGTGCCAAGCTGCGGCAGCCAGACTGTAAAATACAGAACCTGACGTGAGGCTTCCCGACCCCGTACATCCCCTCTTTGTGTGGCTGTGTCTCGGCTCCCCTCTCCTACCCACTGATCTATAGAATGTATTCGTAGGGAATAAGGGCTGTGGAAGGGGTAGGAACCAAGTTCCCAAAAGTACAGGTGGAGAATGACTAAGGATCTTGTGAAGGGATTACTAAGCTGGGTTCATTTACTCAGGGTTTTGAAGGATGAATAGGAGTTGGTTAGTGGGTGGGGGGGGCAGAGTGAGGGCCGCTCATTTCAGTGCTGTATTCATCGATACCACAAATTTACATTGTCTGTCTGATGGCTCATGTGTCAGTACCTCCATCAACGCTGTGATACAAAACACTTTAGATGTCATATGTATAACCTACATATGTGTCTATACATACTTGTAACACTGGACATTGAAAATGAAAATACAATGTAAAAAAGAAAATCATAAATATATTTATAGGTGTAATAATTCATACTTGGTAACGAAGAAGCATCAATAAGGTTGCTTTATGGATTCATGGCTAGGAAAGATCCCCTGGAGAAGGAAATAGCAACCCACTCCAGTATTCTTGCCTGCAGAATCCCGTGGACAGGGGAGTCTGGCGGGCTACAGTCCACAGGGTCCGAAAAGAGCCAGACATGACTTTGCAACTAACCCACAACACACAGTAGCCCTGCTAAGACACTGATGAATGAATCGTTACAAAATTTGTATGGCATCCATATTACAGTCATAATCATATTATAATATTGGAAACATTGCTATATTTTTAAAAAAAGTCACCTTTAATGATTGGTTGACAGGCTGTTTCTCTGGTTATAAGAGAGAAAAGCATTCTGTACAATAATGTTAATTCTTTGAAAGCAAAATTCTAAAGTAGTAAGAAAACAAAACACATCATTGATTTTATACTGAACACCACTCACTTATTCTTGTGTATGGATAAGCTGTCCACTTCAATACCAGTTTCACATATGATGGTCTACCTGGGTGTTTTTATATTTATTGGAAAAAACCCACACACAGCTGAACTGGTGTGGTTTAAACCTGTGTTGTTCAAGGAGCAACTGTAAATGCAAACAATGAAAGATCAGAGTCGAAATGGGAAAAGAGTGAGAAGGAAAGATGAGGATACAACAAAACGTCGCCCGGACGTCTTAACTCAGGTTCCCTTTTCTCTTCTGTAGATTTAAGGGGGCTTGGGTTACCCCTGGTCTCCGTCACCTCTGGATGACTCTGATTAGCAACCGACACATTAAGCACCTGGACCTGACGGGCTCCAGCCTGAGAGAGGAGGATGTTCTGATGGCGTGTGAGGCCCTCAGGCACCCACACTGCGCGCTGGAGTCTCTGAGGCGAGTCGCACACTGGGGACGGCTTCTGCTTCCTGGCGTTCAGGGCCTTATTGTTTTACTTCTTATTTTGACGTACGCTTTCGCAGAAAGCTGCTGAGGTTTGACAAAGGTTTGGGAGCCTGGCTATGGTTGGCGGGGATGAATGCACAAGCGTGTGTATGTAATAAATGCCGCCAAACTGTACACCGAGAAAGGGTGCAGATGGTACGTTTTGTGTCGTGTGTATCTCAATAAAAAGCCAGTTCCGGGAGCTTCCCTGGTGGTGCAGCGGCTAAGACTGCGCGCCTCCAGTGCAGGGCGCCCAGGTGCGATCCCTGGTCAGGGAGCTAGACCCCGCGTGCCGCCACTGAAATCCCAGTGCGTGTGGGGCACGTGGAACTCTGCTGGGGCCCTGCGGCAGCCTGGACGGGGGCGGTCGGGGGCAGAGTGGGGCTGACCGGGCCCCCACACACCCACGGTGATTCGGGCGTGCACAGGTAGTGCCGTCGTTCACCGTTCCAGAGGCAGCAGATGGTTGCCCAGTCACTGCCCGTTTGTGATGTCCTGGCTGTGTGTTTTGCCAGTTAGATTCGCTGGGACTAAAAACCAGGGCTACTTGGGTGTATTTTGAGACAGAGAAACATGAGGTCTGTTCAGCTTTATTGGCTGACATCCCTCAATCCTGTATTATAAACACCAAAACTGCTGAAAGAATACATCTTAATGATTCCTACCAAAAAAGAAAAACGATCCTGTGTGACGTGATAGAGATGTTAGCTGATGCTACCTTGGCAGTCAGAGTATCAATATATCATGTCAGCACGCTGACACCCTGCACTTCCACAGTGTTATAGGTCAGATAAATGTACAAAACGTCCGCTGGTGATCACCGCTGTGAGTAAAGTAATATGGGGACAAGAGGACGGGGCAGAGGAGGGCAGGCAGGCGTGGTAGGGAAGGTGGTGAGACCGACTTACTCGGACGAGGTGGCATCCCGGAGGGTGAACGGACAGCTGAACCACAGAATGATCTGAGGCTGCGAAGGGGCACAGCAAATGCTGGGACCCTCGGGCCAGAGCAGAGAGCGTCCAGGAACCAGCCAAAGGGACGGGGCAGCTGATGGGGGCAAGGTGGGCTGCTTCTGGGGAGAGGTGGGGACGTGCGTCACGTTGCCTGTCTCTGCAGGTTGGATCGCTGTGGATTAACCCAAGCCTCTTGTCGGGCGATCTCCCAAGTGCTTGCTACATCCGTCAGCCTGAAATCCCTCAGCCTCACGGGAAATAAGGTGGCGGACCAGGGCGTGCAGTCTCTCTGTGACGCCCTGAAGGTCACATGCTGCACCCTGCAGAAGCTGGTGTGAGTGGCACTTCTGTTCACCAGACCTGTCTTCCCTTGCGATCGCCCAAGTCACTGAGGTGGGGTGGGGTGGGGCGGGGAAGGGAGGGGAACTGGCCGATGCGTAAGCTGAGGGTCAGAACAGGGAGGGAGGACCTCCTGCGGGGAGCTCTTCGTGGAAGTTTGTTTATTTCTGTTTTAATCACTGAGTCATGTCCGACCCCACAGACGGTAGCCCGCCAGGCTCCTCTGTCCATGGGATTCTCCAGGCAAGGATACTGGAGGGGGTTGCCGTGCCCTCCTCCAGGGGATCCTCCCGACCCAGGGATGGAACTCACGACTCTGGGGTCTCCTGCACTGGCAGGCGGGTTCTTCACCGGCTGAGCCGTCATCTCCTTTCTGGCCTCTCTCCTCGCAGCCTGGGGAACTGCGGGCTCACAGCCGCCGCCTGCCAGGACCTGGCCTCCGCTCTCAACGAGAACCAGAGCTTGACGCACCTGTGCCTGTCGGGAGATGAACTGGGGAGCGAAGGGATGAGCCTGCTCTGTCGGGCCGTGAAGCTCCCCAGCTGCGGTCTGCAGAAGCTGGCGTGAGTCCACCCCGTGGCCCCTAGAGCATCCACAGCTCTGTTACAGCAAGCGCAGAGCAGTGGGGAAACGGTCAGGATGCGGGGACCTCAGAAGGGCCGCGTCCTGCCCCCTCGTGACAGCTCCTACCCTGGAAAGTTCCACCTCTGCCTCTGTGTTTCCTTGAAGCGGGAAGTCCTCGCTCATCCAAACACAGCCGCGTCTCTTTAGTCCCGGCAGTCCTGTCCTGTAACGTTGCCGTGAGTACGGGACGGGTGAACAGGATGGGCGACTCTCCTGGGAGGAGACAGGCTTAGGTTCCTGGCGCCTCTGGTCACAGCATTTTTTAAAAATTCCTTTCATTGAAGGAGAGTCGATTTAGCACGTTGTGTTAATTCCTGTTAATTGCGCACGTGACTCAATTCTTTTTCAGAACGCTTTTCCATTGCGGCTTGTCACCGGCTACTGAATGTGCTTCCTGTGCTCTGCAGTAGGACGCTGCCGTTTACCCATCCTGCGTGTAATAGCTCACATCTGCTGACCCCAGACTCCCAATCCTTCCTCCCCCAACACCCCTGCACCTTGGCCACCACCAGGCTGTGGGTCTGTTTGGGTTTCAGAGAAAAGTTCATTTGTGCTGTATTTTCTTCAGTCAATACCTAACCTTGTCTTGTGTGTTTCTGTTTACAGACACCTTATGTAATACATATTACTGAATCATTAACATTGAACTCAGGCTTCCCTGGGGGCTCAGTGGTAAAAGAATCTGCCTGCCAATGCAGGACATTCCTCCCTGGGTGGGGAAGATCCCCTGGAGGAGGAAATGGCCACCCACTCCAGTACTCTTGCCTGGAGAATCCCATGGCCAGAGGAGCCTGGTGGGCTAGAGTCCATGGGGTTGCCAAGAGTCGGACACGACTTAGCGACTAGACAGCAAACGTGGAACCCACGGCCAACAGCGCCGCACCTCGTGCCTGCAGGGAGCTATGGAACACACACGTTTTCCCGAAGGCACCTTCCAGCCTCCGTACCCTCAGCGCCGTCCCCGGGGGCCATCCGAAAGGCCGAGGCCGCGCTGAGGCGCACACGTGACTGTCCTCTGTGTGTGCCCGCAGACTACACGCGTGCAGCCTGGACATGGCTGGCTGTGGCTTTCTCGGCTTTGCACTCATGGGCAACAGACATCTGACACACCTGAGCCTCAGCATGAATCCCCTGGAAGATCCCGGGATGAACCTTCTGTGCGAGGTCCTGATGGAGCCGTCCTGTCCACTCCGGGACCTGGAGTAAGCTTCCCCGCTTGTCGGAGATCAAGTCTACCGTACGGGGGCCTGAGGTCCTAGACGGTCGGAAGAGAGGGCACCCCGAGTTAGTTCTAGGGCCCGTCTCTGCATCCCCGTCTTGCTCTCCCTCCCCTCCCCTTCCCGCCTCCCGCAGTTTCGTGAAGTGCCGCCTCACCGCCGCGTGCTGCAAGAGTCTGTCCCACGTGATCACGAGGAGTCAGCGCCTGAGAAGCCTGGATCTGGCCGCCAACGCCCTGGGTGACGAGGGGATTGCAGTGCTGTGCGAGGGACTGAAGCAGAAGAACTCCCTGACAAGACTCGGGTACGGTCCTGGGACCACCTCCCGGAGGGCTGGGTGCAGGGGAGGGGAGCCCAGACATGACGTGGCTCCCACAAAGACCGGCTTCTGTGCACTGTCCCATCGAATGAGAGCCCAGCCTCGGCAGAGGGGCAGACCGAGGCATCCAGGCCGACTGGGCCCCTGTATGTGCATGAATGAAATAGCAAATGCCGGGGAACGTGGTCTGGAGGTGCTAAGAACTAAGTAGATGAGTGTTTGCTGGACACAGTGCCGGATGGTGGCGGGGTACAGGCCCTGGCGTTGCCGGCCTAGTGAGCAGGACGGATCAAAAAGCAAATGAGGACACGGGTGGAGCCCACACTCTCGAAAGCATCAGGACCACCCGAGGCTTGTTAGAACAGTGTCCCGGCACCTGCAGTGGATTCTTACGCAGCCCTGAAAAGGGGTGAGCTAACGCCATCTGCAGCAACGTGGACGGACCCAGAGGTGGTCACACCACATGGAGTGAGTTAGGCTGAGAAGGACAGACGCCACATGATGTCACCTAAATGTGGGGTCTTGGAAACGGTCCAGCGAGCTTGCTTATGAAACAGAGACAGACTCACAGACAGAAGACGAACTGACGGCTAGCAGCGGGGCAGGGGCGGTGGAGAGGGGTAAGTTAGGAGGTGGGACCTAACATGCACAAAGCACTGTGCGTGAGATAAGTAACCACAGGGACCTACCGCAGAGCCGGGGAAGTCTGCTCAGCATTCTGCAATAGCCTCTGTGGGAAAAGAACCTGAAAACCAGTGGAGTCAGGTATGGCGTCACTCGGTCACTTTGGTGCACGCCTGCAGCTGATGCATGATAAATCAAACAGTCGGACACGGCCGAGCGGCTGAACCGAACTGAACTGGTACTCCCGTAAAAAATGTTTAACAATTAAAAAAGACCTCCCCACTGGTAGCCAGTAGTTTGTTCTCTGTATCCGTGACTCTCTTTCTGCCTTCTTCATTCATTCACTTTATTTTTTAGATTCCACACTTAAGTAGAAACATACAGTGTTTGTCTTTCTCGGGCTTCCTTCACCACGCATGATACCCTCCAGGTCCAGCAGTGTTGCTGTGAATGGCAAGATTTTGTTCTTTTTTTATAGCTGAATAGTATTCCATGGCACTTTTTAAATTGCAGTAGGGCAATTCCCTGGGGGTCCAGTGGTTTGGACTCTGCGCTTCCAATGTGGGGGCATGGGCTCAATCCCTTGTTGAGGAACTAAGATCCCGCACGCCGTGTGGCACAGCCAAATAATAATGATAATAATAAGAGATATCTCTTTAAAATAAAATTTTAAAAAATGTTGTATAGGCAAGAATACCAAAGCGGGTTACCATTCCCTTCTCCAGGGCATCTTCACGACCCCAGGATCGAACCTGGGTCTCCTGCATTGGCAGGCAGATTCTTTACCATCTGAGTGCACCAGGGGAGCCCAAGTAATGACAATAAATAAAAGAGACAGCTATCTAAAATAAATAAATAAGACTGTAGTGGAAGTCAAATACCGGTTGGAGGGAGGCTCTCAGATGGCAGGGTCTTTCTTGGCTGTGCTGACCCTGCAGGTTGGAGGCGTGTGGACTGACTTCTGAAGGCTGCAATGCCCTCTCCGCCGCCCTCACCTGCAGCCAGCACCTGGCCAGCCTGAACCTGATGCACAACGACCTTGGTCTCAGAGGAATGACGACGCTGTGTTCAGCCTTCACGCATCCCACATCTAATCTACAGACCATCGGGTGAGTCCCCAGAGATGGCTTCTGAAATGCAAACATACAAACGAAATGTTTGTTATCTTCCAAAAAAAACCCAAAAGGAGAATTAGTGCAGGGTCCGGCCATCCCACTTGTGGTCTTGGTGGTAGTCTGGTTGCTAAGTCGTGTCTGACTCTATTGCGAGCCCATGGACTATAGCCTGCCAGGCTCCTCTGTCCACGGGGATTCTCTAGGCAAGAACACTGGAGTGGGTGGTTAGTCCCTTCTCCCGGGGATTTTCCTGACCCAGGGATGGAACTCGGGTCTCCTATGTTGCAGGCAGATTCTTTACCATCTGAGCCACCTTGGAAGCCCTAAAAGATACAGAATTTGGTTTTTTTAAACAGGGTGAGGGCTGAGTTTTATTCTAGGGGGAGGCACTTTCCGTCTGCAACAGTGCAAGAGGTTTCAGACCCTTGGACGGGGTGGTGTCCAGCAGTGCTGAGGAAGGGAGAGGTGTCAGAAGCAAATTCCTAGAGTAAGGAGGCCCCTTTCTGCCCCCTCCCCAGGCTGTGGAAAGAGCAGTACCCGACGCAAGCAAGAAGGCTGCTGGAGCAAGTGCAGAGACTAAAGCCCCACGTGGTTATCAGTGACGCCTGGTACTCAGAGGAGGAGGAGGACTGGCGCTGGTGGAGATCCTGAAGCCGGGAGGACCCTCCGCCCACCCCCGCTCTGCTGGGGACCCTTCAGGAGACGGATGACGACTCCTGAGCCTCACAAAGCCTCACTGGTGGTGGTTCCCGAGTATCCACTTCAGCCCAGTTGTTGGTATCTGCCTCTGACGTCCTGGGACCTCAGTTATCTGTGAAGCATGTGCCCTACCTGAACACATGGGGAGGACTGAATAAACACTGAGCATTTGGAAGAAGCATCCAGTTCCTTCTTGATCGATGGGGGCGTGACTCTAGAGCAGACGAGGGAGGACTTGGGTCTTTAAAAAAGTCACAACTCTGCTGATGTTTTTTAAAAAGAATTTTTTAAGTGCATATCTGAATTTCAAAGGAGGATGTGACTGTCACTGAACATCAGAGGTATAAACACAATGTTGAATTTATCGCTTAGTGTAGTAAAGAACTGGTCTGCCAGAGTCTCCTCCTCAAAGCAACCACGAGGTAGGTAATATTTTTCCTGTTTTACAGAGAAGGAAACAAAGACTGATGGATGTTGACAGTGGTCTGGTGTCACAGAAAGTCATTTAGTCATCCAGAGAAAACTCTGTAATTTGGGGAAAAAAAAACCCGCACCCCAATATTCTTAGGAGCACTATTTACAATAACCAAAGACGACAACAACCTAAGTGTCCATCGAGAGATGAACGGATAAAGATGACTACAATGGAATATTACTCGGCCATAAAAAGAATGAAATCTTTCCATTTGCAGTGACATGGGTGGACCCAGAGATGATCACACTGTCAGTCAGAAAGAGGCAAATCCCATGTGGTTGTCATTCCACGTGGAATATAAAATACAATGCAGGGTTATGTGCATGTTTACTTCTATATTTGCACCTGGGAAAGGCAGGGCAAGAGGTCAGGGGCCCACTCCTGGAGGGGTCCATCCCCTCTTTGCCAGCCCGTGGACTGTAGCTCACCAGGCCCCTCTGTCCATGGGACTCTCCAGGCAAGAATCCTGGAGGGGGTTGCCATTTCCTCCGCCAGGGGATCTTCCCGTCTGCATTGGCAGGCGGGTTTTTTACCACTGAGCCGCCAGGGAAGCCCTGGGGGGTGACCCTTTGCAAACCCAGGGGCATCGCCCTGACCACCCCAGTGCGTCTGGCCACGGTGGGGCTGGGGCCCTGGGGTGGGGGCATCCGTGCTGCGTCCTAGATGACTCTGGGCTCTTCCCTTGTCATTTTCTCCAGGTG
>CM035288.1:59242305-59252669 GCA_020226075.1 Hydropotes inermis
GCGATCTCGCCGTCCGCCGCCGCCGCCTCCTCGGGCGCCTTGGCCCGGCGCACGCTGGCCGCCAGCACCTTGGCCGCCACCCCGGGCCCCGAGAGCTCGGGGTGCAGCCGCAGGTGGCGCGCCAGGCTCTTGGGCTGGCTGAAGCCGCGGCCGCAGCGCGGGCACACGAAGGGCTTGAGGCCGCTGTGCGAGCGCCGGTGCTTGGCCAGGCTTTTGCTCTGCGTGAAGCTGCGGCCGCAGTCGGGGCAAGCGTAGGGCTTCTCGCCCGTGTGGATGCGCTGGTGCTGCATGAGGTTGGAGCTCCAGCTGAAGCGCTTGCCGCACTCAGAGCAGGCGTAGGGCTTCTCGCCCGTGTGGATGCGCCGGTGCTGCACCAGGTGCGAACTCTGCGAGAAGGTCTTGCCGCAGTCGGCGCAGGCGTTGGGCCGCTCGCCCGTGTGCGTGCGCTGGTGCCGCGTCAGCTTGGACCAGTGGCTGAAGCTCTTGCCGCACTCGTTGCAGATGTAGGGCGCGGGCGGCCGCGGCCGGGGCGGGGGGCCGGCGGGGGGCGCCGACGGGGGCGGGGACAGCTTGGTCGGGGGCCAGCTGGGGACGTCGTCGTCGTCCATGATGAGGATATCCACTGCAAGGAAGGGGGAGAGGGCGTCAGAGAGCCCGTGGAGCGCGGCCGGGGCTGCTCCCCTGCCGCGCCGCGAGGCCTCAGGAAGCGGCTCCCCGCACCAGGCCGGGGGCAGCGGCTCCCTCGGAGCGCCGAGAACCCGGCCTGCCGGGCCTGCCCCGGTTAGGTGTGCTCGCTCAGTCCCCGTCCCCACACACCCCCGCCCCAGTTTCCTGCGTTTTTCCAAACACTCCGAACCCATCCCCTAGGGCTTCTCCTTCCTTCACAGCCGTTTCCCCCACACCCAGAACAATGCCCGGGACTTGGTGGGGATTCCATAAATGTCTGCTAAAGCAATCAACAGAATCGAACAGGGCTGGGGTGGAGGGCTAGGGAAGGCCCTAGTACAGAATGACCCCTGAGGCAGGAGCCCCTCGCACCAGGCGGCTCGCATCTCGCTTGACGAGGGCTCGCGGCGCTCCGTAGGGTTATAGACCGGGTAAGGACAGTGTCAAATTTGGGTTCTGGGACGACAACCCTGGCTGCGGGGGTCGGACTGGTTAAGGAGATCACAGGCCAGCAGGACAGGCCTGACAACGCCTGCCCCCCCAACTGGGAGTGCAACCCCACACCCCGCAGCCTCTACCACGGACGTCCTCAGCCTGGACCCTGGTTCTGTGCGCCCGGTAGAGACAAGAAAGAGGCGCGGGGCCTCGGGGACACCACCGAGGACATCTCCGCGGGCCTCTGCCCTACAAAGCCTCTAATACTCTTGCACCGCCGCTGGCCCGGGCGGCCTCCCGGGAGAGATGAGCAGCTCCGCGAGATCTGGGTGCACTCTCGGCGACATCTGCCTTCCTTGTGTGACTCGGGCCTGAGCTACAGAATGGAGCCGGGTTTAGGGTGCTCAAGCTCAAGACACCTGCCCCGGCGCGAGCCCCGCCCACCAGGCTTAGGCCCCGCCCACAACTCTCCGGCTCCACCCCTGGGCTGAGCCCCGCCCCAGGCACGGCCCGCCCCCCAGGCTTTGGCCCCGCCCCCGGAATGGCCCCGCCCGCAGGTGCACCGCGAAGGCGTCGCTCCGGGGAAGCCCACCATAACCTACCTAGCTCTGTTTTCCCGCTCCCTCTCACTAGCCTGCAAGCCCACAGGGCCAGCGGTCGGACCCCGTGTTCCAGCACCCGGCCGGGGAAAAGTGCCCCAACACGGTCCCCGAGATGACGTCCTCGTGCGCTCGGTAAGCATACGTGCGTTAAGTCCCGCGAGGTGGGCGCTGGGGCCTCGGGCCTTCGCGGCGAGGACACCGAGGGGCCAGCCCGATGAGCCGCCACCCGCGGCAACACGACCTGGGGACGGAGAATCACCAGGGGCCCGCAGTCCGGAGCCCCGGCGGCCGCCCTGAGCTCCGGCTCCGCTGGGGCACGGTGCCCCACGCGCCACCCCCGCTGACTCTGAGCACCGACGCTCTGAGAACCAGGGCTCCACGCGAGGGGCACCGGAACAAGGCCTGTGCTGGGACAGGACATCACTTCGGTAGGAAGCCTGGGCGGGGTGGGAGGCGCTTCCGAAGACACGGCCTGTGGCCCACTCCACTTTGACACTAACATAAATCGGGGACTCCGGGCGGCCACCGTTAGGGCTCCACTGCCTCGCGGGCCCCAGCCCCACCCCGGTCGGGGCCCTGAGGTCCAGCAAGCCACGCAGCGCGGCCAAGGGGGCAAACAAGGAGAAAAGGCCATGAGCACATGACGTCCCGAGCGTGGGAAAGGGAGGGGTGGGAGGCGGGCTTGCTCTTGGCGGGAAACCGCGAAGTACACGCTCTGCTTTCCAAGTTGTCCCGAAAGTTTAACAAGACACGTGACTAGCCGATGACGTGCATTTGCCATCGCAAGGACCCAGACATAACACAATCCACCTGAACCCGTGAGACCCCTGGAACTCAACCAGGAGTCCTGGATGCGGGTGGAGGGCGAGGGGCGGAGCGCCGGTCCGGAAGCAGGAGAGAAAGCTCGCGGGGCCGCAGGGCTGGGCTGCGTGCGGGCTGCGCTGGTCTGAGCGGCGGGGCGGCGGGCAGGGGGCGGGAACGGCGCTGCGCCGCCTTCACCGCAGGCACCACTTTTAGAGCAGGTGTTAAACGGCCCAGTGGAGGAGTGTCCACTGACTCAGGGGGCGGGCCTGCCCCTCAGCCTGCGGACCCCCGGTCTCCCGCAGTGGACGTAGGGCCCCGTACTCTCATGGACCCCGAGTCCGAGCCTGGAAGGAGGTCAGCGGCTGCCCCCGGTCCGCCCTCCTCACCGGGCCAACGTCTCTGCGCTGGGAGTCATCCTTAACTGGATGCGCGAATTCCCAGAGAGCACGAAGCCCAGCGCCAAACGGCGTTGTGACTGCCTCGCTGAGATAACATCGACCCTTGTGGGGCGGGGAGGGAAGGGGGTGTCCCGGACGCCGGGCCCCTCAGCCAGCAGCAGCTGTCACTGTCCTCTCAGCTCAGGCCCCGAGGGGGTCCTGCTGCCCACCCATGCCCACGACCTCGCAGCTTCCTGCCCCGGGACAGAGCCCGCCAAGCGGACTAGGGCTTGACTGGGTGTTAACCCTTCTCCTTTCCGTCCCAGAACACAGGACATGCAGAGAGCCCACCAACAGAATGCAGAGCTGACCACAATCAATGCAGGACAAATGCCCCATTGAGACGCGTCCGGGTGCCCCCGGGGCCCCTCCGTGCCGGGCCCCACGCACAGCCCAGAGAGCCATGCTGTAACGGCCCCCTCGCAATCCTGCACGCGTCACCCAAGTGCACGCCCCCAGACATGAGTCTGGTCCCCTTCTCGCTTCAGCTATGTCTTTTAGGTCCTGTGGAATACACAGCTTCCCGGGTCTCCTGCTCTTCCTGACAGTCTTCCTTTCACGGAGCCCTGGGGCCCACTGGACCCTCGCAGGCTGCCAGCTCCTCCTTGGCTGCAGCTGGGGGCCCAGCCCCAGCAGCCCTGTGGCCGGTCATCCCGAAGCTGCAATCCCGTCCTCTCACTAAAGGCGTGGATTATCGTCTCTCATGTGATGTCGTATCGTTTCTGTGACATCGAGGGCCACTGACATTCGGGAACTCGGACGTCAGCTGAATCTCGGAGGGATGCAAGGCACGGCCCCTGTGGCTTCTCCTGCACGCAGCTGGCACAGAGGGGCCCACCTTGGTCTTGACAGGGCATCTGTCCTGCATTGACTCTGGTCAGCTATGCATTCTGTAGCCGGAGTAGTTTTTAGAGATGCTCCCTCGCCCACTGGTTGGGACCCAGGGGTCAATTTCACCGGCTTACGGCAGGATGGAGCTCATTTACCCTCACCTGCCCGGCCTTCCATTGTCCTCCAGCGTGACCAAGTAACCTTCCCTTTCTTCAGTGTGCTGAGCCCACGCATTGACGACATCTGCTGGGCTGCACCCCCAACCCGTCTCCCTGCCAGCTGCAAGCCGCAGCGCATGGAAGCCTCGAGGGGGCGCCGAGTGCTCTGCATAGCACCCAGGGGGGCCTTTGACAGTGTGTCTGCCACCCTGGCTCCCAGGGGCTGGCCCTGGGCTCACCCACACTTCTTGCCCCAGACCTGCAGCCGGCCATTTTTACAAGGGCGCTCTGGTTTCTCTGAGCGGGAAACAATTTCAAGCTCCAAATCTGGAAGTGAACAGTTCTTTTTTTAACCAAAAAAAAGGTAAAATTCCTGTAAGTTCTAACTGACACTTTCCATACAGATCCAAGCCAGCAGGCTTCTCTGCGGTCTTCCTTAGACACCCGCATCTTGGTCCTCACAGGGGAGGAGAGAACCTGGACCAGCGCCATCTCTGCCAGACTGCTGACATCACATCACCAGCATCGGGATGGCTGTGCGCACACCGGCTGGGCCAAGCGTGATTCCTCAGGACTCACAGCCAGCCTGGCCCCACTCCCTGCCCGTGGATCTGGCCCCGGCCGCCTGGGGCTCCTGGCCCGCAGATCCCCCAGGAAGGGCCCACGCAGAGGCGGTCTGCTTGGCTCTGCGGGTAACGCGTTCACCTGCGCCCTTCGAATGCGCAGGCTGGTTTTCCTGGAGGCATGTGATGCGACCCACAGCCCTCCCTTCCCTTCCTTGGACAGTCAGAAACAGAACCTCTCCACTCTGCTCTGGCAGAAGGCGCCGCTGACCGCTGAGCGCGAGACCATCTCCTCTTTCCCGGGGTCATTCAATCGTTCCCCAGGTACCTCTTCCCCAGGGGTCTGCTGCCTCAAGCCCAGCGACTTGAGTCGAAGACCATCCATCCGAGTGGGTGTTCTCAGATTTTCGACTTGCTCCTTCGACACCCAGCTTTTCCATTTCAGGAATGTTTTCTGGACTCGTAGGTTTCACTGTTCTCTTCCTTATACTGGATTTTGTCTTCTTGGGGCTTTCTTTAACTAACTTCAGTACCTTTTTTTTTTTTAACCCTGCTGTAATCTTTATTTCTTTTTGATTTTACAATGTTCCTCCTTTTCACCTTCAGTTTTTCTCAGAGAACGATGCACTACTTTCACTGTCTTGAGCTCCTCCACCTTCGTCTTGAAACATCTTGGTCTGTGCTGCTGGCTCTCCGCTGAGCTCTGCCTCTGGGCAGCGCAGTCCTGGCATTGTTCCTCCAAGCCCCTACGCACAGTCCCGCCTGTCTGGGAGCGCACCTCTGACACCTCCGTCTGAGAACACCCTCCTCAGCCCCTTTCTCTTACTCTGATAGCTCCTGCGGGGTGCGGGCAGAGGGACAGAACTCCAGCTCCCTGTCTGCCCATTTCTGGACGTCAGCTTCCCTGAACTCGCAGGCGGCTGCGGTCTGGGCAGTGTTTCCAGCTTCTCGGGGGTCCTCTTCCGCGTGTGACCCGCTCTCCCAGGGACCCCCGCTCTGCCGCCACCCCCATTTGGTGAGTGCCTCCCCCTCCCCACTGCGGTGCCCGCTGGGGGTCCCGCTGGACTCTGAGGCCCCTCCCTATAGGCCCTGCTCTGCCCGGGGCCTCCCTGGTGGGCGCTTTCCCTGAACACAGTCAGGAAGCCGGCCCGGCGGCCTGCGTGCCCCGCTGCTCTGTGCGGAACACGTGCCGCCGCTGCTGCCCACAGTGAGCCCCCAGGACGGCCTATTGGCCAGCTCCCCGCCCCCTAACACCACTTGGCCCGTCCCCATCCAGCTGTGCTCGGGGCTCTTGCTCCTAGGGAGCCCAGTTGGTGTGGCCAGGGCACGTCGGTCTTGCCTGGGTGGGGTTGCTGTTTTCACGCGGGGTCTGCTGTCGCCCCGGCTCAGGCGGGGCATTTTAGGGGACTCTGAAGGACTCACACTAGTGGCGCTGAGACAGGACAGGCGGGCCTGACCGCCCGAGGCCTGGAGCCTGGCCCTGAAGAGTTGTCTCCAAACCAGCAGCTGAAGACTCCTCCCCGCCTGAGTCGGGCCCTCTCTTCACCTATGATCCATGTTTGGACAGCCTCTCTCTGAGCGCCCTGACTTGGAAGACTTGGTCGGCTCTCACACTGCACCCCTGCCGGCTCACCCCCAGGGTCTGCAGGCCTCGGGCTGGGGTCAGCCCTTCCATGAGGCAGTCACCACAGAGCCTGGCTGCAGCCAGCAGCCAGTCCACCCCAGCACCAGCCCTGGGTCCTGGTGGCCCTGCCCTCCCCACCGCATCAGATGGCACCAGGGCTCTCAGGGCAGGGGGCCCGCGCTGCCCAGCACGGGAGGGCCCTACGGGGGGCCCCACAGGGCAAGGGGGGGCAGAGCAGCTGGGAAGCTCGAAGGTCTCGTGGCTTGGGAGCAGGGGGTCACGGGGTGGGGGCAGCCCAGGGCGGCCCGAACAGACCGCTGGGCAGAGCGCAGGTGAGCCGTCCTGCCCCTCAGGGTCTGCCCAGGAGCACGGGTGAGTACAGGGCGTGGAGGGCCAGAACTCCAGGCTCCAAGGTACTGGAGGCGGCTGGGGGCGGGGGACAGTCAGGGGCAACGCTGAGTCCATCAGCCCAGACGAGCTTTTGCTGCTTGCAAAGAGTTTATGGGCGAACGGCTGCGGCACCTGGGGCTGTTCTTTCAAACCCTCCAGGAAAGGGACACACCGCCTGGCGCAGCTCACTGCTGGGGTCGGCGGGACGCGCGACTGTCGGGCGGAAGTTTCCAGAAGGAAACCGATGGTAAGGTTAAAGTGGTAAAAGACAGGGAGGCGGGGTGACGCGGGGGAAGGAGGGGCGGGGCCCTCCCCGTAGGGCGGGGTCTGTGCCCCCCAGGCGGGGAGCCCACGGCCGGCCCCTCACAGGAGAGGTCGCGGACCCAGGCCAGGACGCATGAAGACGCATCGACAGCAGCACAGAGCACTTCACACTTTATTTCGCAGGCACCCTGCACGGGAAGCCCGGGAAACCCCTGGAAACGGGACCACGGCTCCCACCGAGGGCGGGGGCTAGGGGAGGCTGTGACGGGGTCTCAGCACGCAAAGCCTCATCCCTGGGGGCTCACAGAGGAGTTTTACTCAAGCCAAGTAATGCTTTATTAAATAAGGCAGGCTGTCAATATTCTAAATGAAAGATCAAGACCCAGGCCCAGGACCACCCGGACGCCTGGGCCCCCACGACAGGCCCCACACCCGCAGTCAGTCATGCCTGGCTCTGTATCTATCCTGGCCCCCAGCCCCCAGCCCCTCCCCGGGCTGAGGAGCCCCCACCTGGGGAAGCCAAGGGGTCCGCCCCCAAAGGCTCCCGGCTGGGGGGCCACAGAGACCCCACCAGGCCGGGAGGCGGCTGGCTGGGCCCCGGAGGCGCAGTCGGGCCCCAGGCTGCCAGGGGGCGGGCAGGGGCCGGGGTCGGCTGGGAGGAGCACAGGGCCGCTCACCTGGGTTCTCGTGACTGGCCATCTGCTGGTCCTCGGAGTCCAGCGGCCCCGGAGACCAGGCCTCTTCCCGCAGCTCCATGTCTGGGCCCTGTCGGACGGGAGACAAGGAGAGGGTTCACAGGACGCCAGCGCGGACGTGGCCCCGAGCTGCACCCGCCGCCGCCCCGCCCCCGCCCCCGTGGGACGGCCACAGACAGACTCGGGAGGCGCTCAGCCCGAGCCAGGGACCCCGGCCACCTTCCAGGACGAGGCCTGGCGACGCTGCGCAGTGGGCAGGCTGGGCTCGCGGCCCAGCGTCCGAGAGGCTCCTGGCCGGGGGTCTGCTCTCCGCCGTGGGCCAGTCAGGCGAGACCCCGCACCGGGCCCCGGATGAGGGGATGACGCTCTCCAGGGATCAGCACTCGGAGGAGTGTGCTCCGGGATGGGGTGGAGGGGCGGGGGGCACGGGGCTTCCAGGAAGCTGGTGGGCCCGGGACGTGCCACCCTGAGACCCTGACAGCCCCAGACACAGCAGGCGCTGCTGACGGTGGGCGACACCCGTGAACCCCCGAGCAGCACGGAGGCTCCAAGGCCGGGAGGCAGATCTCCGAACGCCGACACATGGGCCCCCGGCCTCCCGCCACCTCCACCCCAGACCCCACAGAAGGACAGACGCCCCGGAGGCCGAGTGGGTACAACCCCACAGTCCGGGCACAGGGCTGCACGGGCATGCCAACCGGGCGGCCGCCCTGGGAACAGCTTGGCGGGCCAACCGCAGGGGCTCAGCCCACCTGACCCCGGAATCCTGCTCCGAGGCTGCCTTCACAGCAGCGCCGCGTAGACGCAGCGAGGGGAGCCGAGCGCAGGCCGCAGAAGGTCGGGCTGGGCCGGGGATGGGGATGGGGGGAGCGCCCGCGTGTGGGCACAGGGCTTCTCTGAGTGATGAAAACGTTCTGGGACGAGACGGCGGCAGCGGCTGCACAGCTCTGCAAGTGGCAACCGCTGGACTGTCCCCTTCACGAGGGTGGGTTATATCCCAGTGAACACCTAAACAGACTGAGATGGGTGCGCAGGTCCTGACTCGGGCACCGTCCACTCAGAAACGAGTGAAAGAAAGAGAAGCGGCCGGGCGAGGGGGGGCTGCTCAGTGAGCCTTCCGATCCACACCTGTCTGCCAGGCGGCCACGCGTGGAGCGGGAACAACCGCATCCAAGTCACGTAAGCAGGGCCTTCCCAGCCCGGCGTCCACCTCCGGCCGCTTCCCACACTGAGAAGGCGGGTGGCGGGGCTCCGTCCCCAGGGCGTCCACAGGCTCCAGGGGAAGGGACGCAGAACAGGGAGGTGTTGGGCAGCTTGCCCCGAGGCTAGAGGTCCCCACACCCCCGGAGGGGGCAGCTCAGACAGGGCAGTGAGGGAGACACCACCCGGTTCCCAGGGCGGGGCAGGCCCCGAGCTACAAAACCCCCGCCCACACCCAGCATCCTGGTGCAAGGAGCTCACGGTGAACCCACAACTCCCTGAGAGGAGGAGGCAAGTCCCCGCAAGAATCCCGCACCAGGAGGGAGCAACGCCCCAGAGGGCGGGGGACCTGCCAACATGACCTTCCTTCGTCCCCCCACCCCGGCCCAGGGTCCCCCGGTTACCCCCCAGCACGCAAGCCCCGCCCCGTCACTCGGCTTTCCCGAGCTCCTGCTTAACAGAATCCATATGCTCCCCTGCTGATCGCCTTAGTCGGTCCAGCTGGAAGCCCCAGGAGGGCAGGGGAGGGCAGGGGAAGGCCCCTCTGTGGACACACAGGGGCAGGGCGGGGGCGCACACGACGACCCTCCTGGGAGCTGCCCTCCAAAGAAGGCCAGTTTTCACTGGGTCAAAGTGGGACCGAGGTGTCTACACAGACCCTCAGCGAGGCCGACCAGCGGCAGGTCAGAGTCTGCAACCCGGAGGCCAGGGCACAGGGGCCGCCAGGATTCGGGGAAGTGCTGGCCACTCGGGCGCTCAGGAAAGGCCTGCAGGAGCCCAACGGGGAGCCTGCAGTGGCGGGGGCGGGGCCGGCACGCCTGGAACTCGGAACCTGGCGGGGAGCCCCGACTACACTCCACAAACGGCAGCTTCTCTGGCTGACTTCTAGGGGGCCGTGGGGTCTCCCACCTGGCACAGGGCACACCCGGGTCCCGGGACAGTCCGCTCTGCATCCTGGTTTTGGCCCTGAGCAGAGGGCGGTGACCCCCCCACCGGGGAAGGGAGACTTAAAACCAACCCCGGATGAACACCCCGCATCCACCTGCTGGGCCTCTTGTGGGGGCCGAGGGGGGCCGCTCTGGCTCGGGGCCGGGCCCTGTGTCCCCATCGCGGCCTCGCAGAGCAGGGACCCCAGGAGCCCGGGTGGGGGGAGGAGCCGGAGCGCGCCCTTCCGGAGATCGCTCCCGGGAGATCCCCTGGATCCCTGTGAAGGGCCCAGGACATGCACTGGAGGGTCACCCTCGGCCACTCGTGCGCTCCTCCACTGCGACCGCTCGGCCCCCTGTGCCACCCTGGGGGCTTGGGGTCCTACCCCGGGCTGAGGAGGAGGGGAAGCCGCAGTCCCTCCCACCCAGAGCTGAGGGGGCGATTCCCGCGCCAGCCCGACTGTGGAACCTGATGACTCTGGAGGCTGAAGGTGGTGGGTCCTGCCCTCCCGGCCCCCAGATGCTCCATGGCCCAGCACACCTGTCAGGGCCGGCCACCCCGCTCTGACCCCCACACACTCCACAGAGACGGAGGCCCACCCCCGCCGGGCCCTGGGGCGATCCAATTAGCCTGGGAGCCAGCAGGGCCCGCGAGACAAATTATTATTATTATTGTTATTAGACCCACCCACCTACCCTGGATGCCTGCCCACCAATTACCGGCCGGCTTTCTTCGGCTGCCAATCTCGCCTCCTCCTCCGGCCGGCCC
>CM035288.1:59268323-59317516 GCA_020226075.1 Hydropotes inermis
GTGGGAGGCTGGCTGGGCGCCGTCGCGCGCGCCCCGCAGCATCTTTGTTTTCCGTACGTCTTGACTTCCTGAGACGCCTGGGTTGGCCTGACTTTCCCCATTTTGCAGCCCCGAGGAGGGAAGATTCACAGCGTAAAAGGTGGCGTGTCTTGTCCTAAGGCGACTCGCTGGGAAGGTGGCCCTTTGGTCTGAGTAAATATTAGTCCAGTGGGCCGGTGGCTCCCCAGCAGGGCCCACTGCGCCCCTGCCCCCGCCGCCGGGGGGACTCGTGGAAGTCTCCAGGTCACATTCTTGGTTGTCACAGGTGGGGAGACACTGTTGGCATCTGGGTGAAAGAGGATGTAAAACATTGGCCTAGTTAAAACTGGTAGCCAGGCAGGCAGGCTCCATCCAGAGCCTTCTCTCATTTATTTTTTTACGTCTTTTTTTTAAAAGCGTTTTATTTAACTTTTTTAATAATGTTTTCCTTTTTAATTGAAGCATAATTGCTTTTTTATATTGTGTTGGTTTCTGCCACACACCGGCGTGCGTCAGCCATGGGTATGCATATGTCCCCTGTGTCTCGAACCTCCGTCCCCCTTTTTTGCATTTTTTTAAAAAGTTAACTTATGGAAGTTTAGTTGATTCACAGTGGTCATTTCTGCTGTCCAGCAAAGTGACTCAGTTATACACTAATGCATTCTTGTTTCATACTCTCTTCCATGATGGTTCATCGCAGGATTGATGGTGAACTGTATCCTGATGGACCGGGATCCTGTGCCATGCAGTAGAACCTGGTCTGTCTGTCCTGTGTATAGCACTTTGTGTCTGCTCATCCCAGACTCCCACTCTGTCCCTCGGCGGCTCCTCCTCCTCGTTGGAAAAAAGATGGAAAAAAATAAATGAGGCAAGGCTCTCTATGGAGCTTGCCTGCCTGGCTACCAGTTTTAACTTGGCCAGTGTTTTGCAGTCTCTTTCACCCAGATGCCAGCTCCTCCGCTCCTCCTCCTTGGCAGCCACGCTTTAAGGCCAGTGTGAGTTCAGTCCCTGCCACTTATTAGCTGGCTGATCAAACCAGCTTAAAT
Organism: Hydropotes inermis; assembly: GCA_020226075.1. Taxonomy (NCBI): domain Eukaryota; kingdom Metazoa; phylum Chordata; class Mammalia; order Artiodactyla; family Cervidae; genus Hydropotes; species Hydropotes inermis. The sequence goes on from CM035288.1 coordinate 59,269,388, forward strand.
CTGAGAAGGTCCTCTGTACACAGTAGATGGGCACAGCTGTGCGCCAAAACTTTTGTTTGAAAACAGACTATGGGCCAGTGGTCTCAAAGGTTTTAAGCTCAGGATCCCTTTATACCTTAAACAATTTTTGAAGATGCTCCCCAAAGCACTTTTGTTTACATCTCTGTGTCATCTCAGAAACTAAGGCTGAGAAAATCTCCTAAGTAGTAATGCGTTTAGAAATAGCAGCAGTTGATTTTTCCACATGTTAACATAAATAACACTTTTTTCTCTGAATTTTTTTTTTTTTTTAATTGGAGTATGGTTGATTTAGGGCTTCCTTGATGGTTCAGCTGGTAAAGAATCTGCCTGCAATGCGGGAGACCTGGGTTCGATCCCTGGGTTGGGAAGATCCCCTGGAGAAGGAAACGGCTTCCCACTGCAGTATTCTGGCCTGGAGAATTCCATGGACTGTATAGTCCATGTGGTGGCAAAGAGTCGGACACGACTGAGCGACTCACTTTCATGGTTTATTTAAGGGCTTTCCCAGGTGGCACTAGTTGTAAAGAACCCATCTGCCGATGCAGGAGACTTCAACCCACTCTAGTATTCTTGCCTGGAGAATTCCATGGACAGAGGAGGCTGGTGGGCTACAATCCATGGGGTCCCGAAGAGTTAGACATGCCTGAAGCAACTTAACGTGCTCCCACGGATAGTTGAATTACACTGTTGTTTCTACTGTGGAGGAAAGTGAATCAGTCACACATGCACATACCCACTCTTTGATAGATTCTCGTCGTCTATAGGTCCTTCTGGAGTATTGAGTAGGTATTCCCCGGGCTATCCACGAGGTTCGTGTCAGTTCTCTGTTCTCTATGTGGTGGTGTGTATGTGTCGATCCTAGTATCCCAGTTTCTCCCATGTCCCATAACGGTTTTTAAATGAATAACCGTGTTTTCCACAATGAAAATTCGGAAGCATAGCACCACTTGTCTTGGCACATCTCAGCGTGACCCCGAAAAGCTGGGTTCCCACGGCTGCCTCTGCTGTCTGCCGAGGCCCCAGGAAGGCCCACCGCATGCTTGGGAGAGAAGGAGGCGGGGAAAGGGGCTGAGCCTTCTTTGGGTCAGGAAGCGCGTTCTCACCTTGAGGTACCCCGGAAGGAACTCTGGGGTCCCCGGACGGTTTGAGGACCGTGGTTCCAGGCGGGGTTTATTTGGGGGCTGTGTCCTCTGCTGGGGTGGGGGCCGTTCTGGGCCCTGCAGGGTCCCCCTCAGCGTCCCCAGCCTCCACTGGCTGGATGCCAGCAATACGGCTGTCTGCACCCCCATCTGACGGTCAGAACTGTCTGCAGACCCTCTCAGATCACCCCCACCCAGCAGCACCTGCTCTGGGTCTGCAGTCCTCGGGACTGAGGCTGCCAGTCTGTCCCCCCGCTTTGGGAAGGGGGAGAGGAAGTGTGGGGCACAGGGCTCCCTGGGTGGGAACACTGGGGTGGGTTGCCATTTCCTACTCCAGGGGCTCTTCCCGACCGAGGGATCGGCCCTGGGTCTCCTGTGTCTCCTGCATTGGCAGGCAGATTCTTGACCACTGAGCCAGCCACCTGGGAAGACAGTCCAGTGACACCACTGGGAGGGTGGAGGGTCTTACAGTCAGCCCTCCACATCGACCGGCTCCCTGACTGTGCCTGGGGGGCCCGTGAGTGTCGAGACCTGATCACCACAGACACTTGCTCCTCGTGGTTGGGGAGGCGGGGGTCCAGCTGGGATCAGTGAAGATGGACAGGGGTCTGGTGGGGGCCTCTGCCCACCCACGGACCCTGCCTTCCCTTCCCGCTGTGTCCTCCTAGGTCAGGGCGGGAGCTGCTATGTCCTGTGAAGACAGCCATGCCCTGGGCCCCACCCCGAGGACCTCACTTCACCTCCGCGTCCTCCTCAAAGCCCCGGCCCCGCGTACAGTCACGTTGAGGGTCCGAGAGTCCACATGAGCCCCAGGGGTGGAGGGGGACACGTCTGTGTCCACCCTGGTTAGTGAGGGAGAGGCAGGGCTGGGAGCACTTGAGACGGTGTTAGGGAGCGTCCGCCTCCAGGTTGCGGCATCGCGGTGCGACCACCGGCATCGGAGGTGCTGATGACAGTGCCTGGGTGCCTGGGCGCCTGCGGAGGGCCGGTGGCCTCTGCGCGCGCGGCCTCGCTGGGTCCTTGCCGGGAGGACGCAAGAGGCGGGAGAGGGACGGGCCTACACGCGGCGGGCGAGCCCTTCATGGGGGGGCGGGCGCCCAGCCCTCCCGCGTGGGGCCCGCCGGAGGGCGCGCTGACCGCAGCCTCTGCCCGCAGGCGTTGCGACCCACCGCCGGCCCCATGGAGGCGCCAGGCCCGGCCCCCGTGAAGCAGGAGCGAGGTGCCGCCGAGGGCCTGACCGCCGACTCCCCCTGGCACCGTTTCCGCCACTTCCACCTGGGCGACGCCCCGGGGCCCCGCGAGGCGCTGGGGCTGCTGCGCGCGCTCTGCCGGGCCTGGCTGCGGCCCGAGGTGCGCACCAAGGAGCAGATGCTGGAGCTGCTGGTGCTCGAGCAGTTCCTGAGCGCGCTGCCCGCCGAGGTGCAGGCCTGGGTGTGCAGCCGCCGGCCGCAGAGCGGCGAGGAGGCCGTGGCGCTGCTGGAGGAGCTGTGGGTGAGCCCGGGGTCCGCCCCGCCCCTGCCCCGGCCTCACCCCTGCCCGCATCCCCCCTCCCCTCCCCCACCCCGCCCCAGCCCCCCAGCCCCCCAGCTCCCGTGGAGACGCCCCCAGCAGGCTCCACGGACCCTGAGGCCCAGGGTGCGGTGGCGGCGGGGGGCGGGGAGGGTCGGTGCACAGGCAGCCTTCAGGAAACTTCAGGAAACTGTCAAGGACAGAGGAGCCTATCGGGCTGCAGACCGTGGGGTCGCAGAGAGTCGGACTCGACTAACCACCAGCCCGGCCGACGCTTCTGACGACTGCTGCAGGTTCAGGGTCCCGGGGCCACCCTGAGGGCTGACCCTGCCCTGCCGGCGGCTGTGGTTGGTCCCAGCCGAAGGACACGGGTTAACTGCTACAGAGGGGCAGCGGGGAGAGGCCAGGAGGGTCCTCCCGGGACCCAGGGGGCAGTGCCAGCCCCAGGCGACAGCATGTGGCGGGAAAAACGAGCGCCAGCCGGAGTACTCCCGAGCCTCCCACTGGGAGGTGCGGCCGGGCTCCAGCCCCGAACAGCGGCGCAGATGTGAGTGCCTGCGTGGCCCGGAGCCTCCGCCATGAGTTAGGTCCTCAGAGCGGACCGCTGGCAGGACCAGCCGGCCCAGTGGCCCCTGCCCCGAAGGCTGGCGCAGAGGCCCCCCTCTGGGCCAGGCCGGGTCCCGCTGTGCCCGGAGGGTCAGCCCTGCAGCTTCGGGGCTGTGCGGGGCTGTGGTATGACTGGCCTCCCGCGCACTTGAGAGGTGGCCTGGGGCCAGTGTCTCCCTGCAGCAGAGCTGTCCGTGCGGTTCTCCAGGCAAGAATATTGCAGTGGGTTGCCATTTCCTACTCCCAAGGATCTTCCCGACCCAGCGATCCAACCCTTGTCTCCTGTGTCTCCTGCATTGGCAGGCAGATTCTTGACCACTGAGCCACCTGAGAAGACAGTCCAGTGACTCCACTGGAAGGTCGACCAGGCCTTTCCAGGAGAAATGACTCCACCCAGACTCCTCGAGGAGCCGCGACAAGAGCGTAAAGGAGCCAGAGGTTGTGGCTCCGAAGCTGGCGCTCCCAACCATGGGCCTCTGGCCGCGCCACGCCGCTCAGAACCGTCCACGGAAGAGCTGGGGAAAGCTTAATTTGGTCCAGAGTTGAAAGTAGCCTGTGCGTTTTCCTTTTGCATTTTCTTGGAGCTGGCACAGGGCATCGAAGCTAAAGGCAGGGTTAAAGCAGCTCCGTCAGCGGTCTGTCTGCCGAGTAGCAAACCACCCGAAGTGCAGTGGCTCAGAACAGTAATCGGTCATGGTCTCCACCGGCCCCGTGGGTCGGGAGTGTGGGGCAGGCGGGCCCACCCGGGCCCCTCAGGAGGCTGCTGGGGGCTGGAGGCCTGCTGCAGAGGTGCTCAGTAGGAGGACAGTGGGAGGCCTCGGTCTTTGCCACGTGGGCCTCTCCATGGGCCGGTCCCTGGAGGACCAGCAGACGGTGCCTCCGCCCGGCAGCCACTGCCCCCAGAGCTGGCGGCAGGACCCGGAGGGCGGGCGGCGGGGCTCCGGCTTCTCAGCTGGCCATGTGGGGTCTCTGGTTCCAGGGACCAGCGACGAGGGCGCCTCAGGATGCAACCGGAGGCTCTGGGGTCAGCGCAGTAGAGGAAGCCGGTGAGGCGACACCCTCAGGTGAGCAGCCCCTCCTTCCACACCGCGTTCCCCGCCCGGGGGACATGCTCCTTCAGTGGACCGACCCCACACACCAGACACCACCCCGGAGGGCCCGGCACACAGGGGCGGGGGTCAGATGGCACGGGAGCGCCGGCAGTGCTGACATCCCGCGGCCGCCTTGAGACCCCGGGGTCACCAGCCCTTCCCCAGCAGGAGCCCCAGCACAGAAGAGAACAACCCACCCAGGCCGGGCGCCTGCCGAGCCAGGCTTGCCTCCCCGCAGCCTGGCCCCGGGCTCTGCACCCTGCTTCTCAGCAGGTGCCGCCTCGGCAGCTTCCGCCCATCCCCTCACAGCTTGTTCTTCCCCACCCGCTGGCCCGTCCGTCGGTCCCCCCGCCCGCCCCCCATCCATCATCCAGGCTGTCCACCCACACCCCCATCCACCCATCAACCCGTCTGCCCTACCGCCATCCGTAAACCATCCTATCTCCCCATCCTTGAACCAGTCTGCCCACTGCCCCATCCATCAACCTGTCCGTCCACTCCCCATCCATGAGTGAGGCCGGCCCCCTGCCCATCTTCCAGTCCATCCACCACCCAGCTTGCCCTTTCCCACCCAGACACCCATCAGCCGGTCCGTCCACGCCCGTCCATGAACGAGGCCATCCCCCACTCATCAGACAGTCCGTGCACCGACCCAGTTTGTGCATCCCCAGTGCCCACGCATCCCCCCGCACATCCGTCCAGGCCGTGCCCATGAACCACCCGGCCCCCCACATCCATGAACCAGTCCATGGCCCCCCTGATTCTGCGCCTTTTGCTTGCAGGAGATGCGGCCCCTGGGGTTGAGGAACCGGCGACGGCGGACGCCCAGGCCACACGCCCCTACAAGCAGGAGCCGGGCAGTCCCCCGCCGGCACCGCCGGCACCGCCGGCGCCCGGCCTGCCCGCCTTCCGGGCGGCCCCGGGCACCGCGTCCTGCCCCGAGTGCGGCAAGTCCTCGCTGAAGCCGGCGCACCTGCTGCGCCACCGGCAGAGCCACTCGGGCGAGAAGCCGCACGCCTGCCCCGAATGCGGCAAGGCCTTCCGGCGCAAGGAGCACCTGCGGCGCCACCGCGGCACGCACCCCGGCGGCCCGGGCCCGGCCCTGCGCCCGCTGCCCGCGCGCGAGAAGCCGCACGCCTGCTGCGAGTGCGGCAAGACCTTCTACTGGCGCGAGCACCTGGTGCGCCACCGCAAGACGCACTCGGGCGCGCGGCCCTTCGCCTGCTGGCAGTGCGGCAAGGGCTTCGGGCGCCGCGAGCACGTGCTCCGCCACCAGCGCACCCACGGGCGCGCGGCCGGCGCGGGCGGCGCTGCCCCGGGCCCCGAGCGCGCCGCGCCCTTCCCGCCCTGGCCGCTGGGGTAGCGCTGGCCGCGCACCCGCTGCCCCCGCCCCGCCTCCGCACTCCGGTGCCCGAGCCCTGTCGCGTGATGCCCCGAACCTCACTCTTCGGGTCAGCCCTCGCCCCGCCCTCGTGGCCTCTGCGGTGGGGGGCCGCCTCCGTGGCCCTCCCCACCCCTGTCCTCCCGGGCCCGGAACCCAGACAAGGAGCTGGGCAGGGGCAGGGCTCTGGGCTGGAGGAGGCCGGAGGCAGGGGACTGGGTCTTGTCCCGCCTGGGGAGACGACCCCCTGCCCCTCCCAGAACGGATGGATTGTGCCACGGCTCCAACAGGACGGGCCGTGTTCTGACGGGGGATCCGAGGTTTGGCTCCTCGCGCTGCAACTGCCCCATCAGGCAGGCCCGAGGTGGACAAACGCCTGCTCCTGGGACGCGCGCCGGAGACGGCCGCTGACCAGCATCTGGAGAGTGTTGTTAATAAAGCCGCTGATGAGTTGTGCAGATCCTGGCTCCTGCCTTCTGTCCGAGCTGCCATCTGGGGAGGGGCGTGGTGGGCCCCACCGGGGACCCGGGTCTGGGCGCAGCCCAGGGCCCAATTTCTTGCCCTTGAGCCTAGAGACTTGATGAGTCCTTGAGAGGTGACAGGGTGAGTTGCCCTGGGCTCCCATGCATCCAGCGCCCGAGCCTGGCCGGGCTTCTGCTGGTAGAATCCCGCACGGTCAACACCATTGGTCACCACCCTCGGCTTCACTCAGCCAGCCCCTGGACCAGAAGACCCAGGCCACGGGCCCTACCATCTGGCTGCGAGGGGGTCTGGGAAGGCGACTAGCTGTACCCCCAGACTTTTACAGCCAGAGCCGGGCCCCACCTTCTGAGACCTTCAGCAGCTGGGGGAGGTGGGGGCGCTGGGTGGTCTCCAGGGTGCCTTGGGCAAGCGCTCAGGCCTCAGCATCCACCTTGTGGGACGGGGCTGATAACGCTCCTTCGGGAGGGGCTGGCTCTGGAGATGAGGGCAGAGGCCTGCCCTTCTGGCTGGCAGAGCAGTGACCCTCGCGGGAGGTCTCTGGCAGGGCCTCCTTCCATGCCTGGGGTCTGTGTGGCCACGCGCGGCAGAGGAAGTTGGCTCGGAGCGGCCACGTCTGCAGCCAGACCCGGCGAGGGCCCAAGAGGAGGGGAGCTGGGGGTGACTCCCCGGAGCTGAGGTCGACTGCCAGTCCCCAGGCCCCGCTTTCAAGCACTCAAAGACAAGCCCTTTAATTGTCGGAACCCAAGGAGGCCGGCGCTGTGGCCGCTCCCCTGCACATGTGGGGAACCGGGGCATCGGAGGGGCGCGTAGCCGCGGGTGCAGGCAGGCAGAGCACCCCAGGTTCGCTGTGTGGCAGCAGCGTCTGGGGGCCTGCGCCCCGCCCCCTGGGGAACCCACGGGGATTGCAGTGCCCGCTCCGGACGGCTCGGATATCCTCCCGGGGAAGGGAGGGGGCAGCCTGACAATATCATGCCGCAGTGCTGAGAAGCAAGGCATCCAGCCCCAGGCTCTAACTGCTTGCAAGGGAAACTGAGTCTGGCCAACAGTTGTTATGGAGAGGGGTTGGTTCACCACTCCTGCCGAGTCAGAGGTTAACCTGAGCACAGCTAGGGAGGTGTGGACCGCGTTTATTCTGCCTGGTGGAGGAGGGCACCCAGGTGTGGAGGGCCACCGGCCGGGTGGGGTGTGCGTGGGCCGGTTCTGAGCAGCCACGTCTCTTCAGCACCCTGCTCCACCAGGCACACGGCCTTGGTTCATCCAGTCCTCTTACAGGCTGTGCATCCTGGGGGTCTGTGCCAAAGGAGCCCGGAAAATCCTCAACCCAGCATTGATACCTACTGGTGTGAAACTTTTTGTTTGCTTTGTATGTGTGTTCTTTCTTTTATATTTTTTTCAGTTATGAAAGTATGATAAGGCATTTACAGGAGACTTGGAAAATACAGAACAAGGTTACGTGTAGTTCCACTTGTTCCATTGCTCAGTCATGTCCAACTCTTCGTGACCCCATGGACTGCAGCACACCAGGCTTTCCTGTCCTTCACCATCTCCCCGGAGTTTGCTCAAACTCATGTTCACTGAGATGGTGATGCCATCCAACCATCTCATCCTCTGTTGCCCTTTTCTTTTGCTTTCAATCTTTCCCAGCATCAGGATCTTCTTCAATGAAAAGTTCTACTGTATATTACAGTTATTTTTTAAGTAGGTAAATTAATATTTTCATATGGAGCTTCAATATCAAACTCTCAAAAATTAATAGAATGAATAGAGAAGTAGAAAGATATGGGAGGCCTGAAAAGCCCTATGAACCAATTCAACATAATTAAGATTTATACAGTTCTCACACAACAGCAGGATACAAATTCTATTCAAATTACCATAGAGTGTAAACCAGGAAACACTGGAACATATCCAGGGACATAAATCAAGTTGCAAAAACTTTATGATCTAAAGGTATTAAAATCATACAGAGTCCATTCTCATCACTGTGGAATTATGTTAGAGGTTAACATCAAAAGATATTCGAGAATAACCCACATATTTTCAAGTGCAGTGTGACATTTACCAAGAGAGATCTTTGACTTAGCCATTGGAAGCCTCAGTGAAGCTAGAAGACTGAAAAAACAGAAGGTGATTGCAGAGAAGAAAGCATTAAAAAAAAAAAAAAAGAAAGCATTTAAAATATGAGATGTATGAGATTTTTAAAAATCAATAATTACGGCTTTGTACTGAATACTACCTGAAGCCAGACAAAATGAGCTAGAGGTGCTCACAGAATCACGACTTTCTCTTTAAAACATTGTGAGGGGTGGGTGGGGGGAGCCCGCAGCTGGGAGAAAGGTAGAGATGTAACCAGATCTATAGTATGACCCCACTCCACTCACAAAAGGACACAGCAGATTTTGAAAGAGTCCTTAAAGAAAAACAAACAAGCAGTCCCCGCTACAACCAGGTCATCAGTGAGGAGACAAAGCCCGCAGACCTGCAGAGTTTCCCACAATTGCAGTCTGCCAGTGAGATGCGAGGATGTCGCCTGCCTCTCCCTGAGTTAGGGCGACAACGGAATGCCGACCCCAAGTCCCCTCTTTTCTGAGTGTGACGTGGTGAAAGTGGGAGTGGGAAAGTGGGAAGTGTTGGAACCACACTGGATGATTTCTGGGCAGGAAAGGGAGAGGGGGATCTTAATCAACCCAGGTCCCCAACCCCAACAATCACACACCCCTTTGCAGGCTTCACTGCGATCCCTTGACCTTGGTCTGAGATGAGGAAGGAGTGACCGAGGGAGACACTGGAGCGTTCAGCACAGTGGACAGAGGTGTTTGCTCGAAGCTGAGCCGCAGGGAAGAAGGCTGCCTGCCGCCCCGTGCTCCGGAAGTCTCTCCTCGCCTCCTGTCTCAGGCGGAAAGAAGTGGAACTTCATGGAGACTGTATGCCGCTGGAGGAACTCCTGTTTGACGCTCTGTATGTGTACTCTATGTGTTGTCGTATCCGACTCTTTGCAAACCCAGGGTTGTAGCCGACCAGACTCCTCTGTCCATGGGATTCTCCAGGCAAGAATACTGGAGTGGGTTGCCGTGCTCTCCTCCAGAGGATCTTCCCGACCCAGGGATCGAACCCACGTCCCTTGTGTCTCCTACATTGGCAGGGGGGTTCTTTACCCCTAGGGCCACCTGGGAAGACCTTTGTTGTGTGTATGCGCAGAGAATTCTCTGATAAGACTGAAAAGACAAATATGGCTCTACAATTTTAAATCTTAGCAGACTTTTACGAATGCCAAGTTGCTGGACCACACATCAGACAAACATGGGATTTTAGAGCCTGCCCAACTCAAAAGAGGTAAAATGCGAAGAGTATAATTTGAAAAGTTACAGGCACCCTATGTTCATAGCAGCAGTATTCACAATAGTCAAGACATGGAAGCAACCTAAATGTCCATCAACAGAGGAACGGATAAAGAAGATGTGGTCCATATATACAGTGGAATACTACGCAGCCATAAAAAAGAAGGAAAGCATGCCATTCGCAGCAACATGAATGCAACTGGAGATGATCACACTGAGTGGATTAAGTCAGGTGAAGACAGATACCAAGTCCGCATGATATAACTTATGTGTGAAATCTAAAATTTGACACAAATGAATTCGTCTTTGAAACAGAAACAGAATCATGGACATATAGAACAGACTGGTGGTTGCAGGGCAGAGGGGGTTGGCGGAGGGCTAAAGTGGGAGGTTGGGATTAGCAGACGTAAGCTTTGATATATAGGATGGACACACAGCAAGGCCCTACTGTGTGGCGCAGGGAACAATGATAAACCTGTGATAAACCGTAATGGAAGAGAACTTTTAGAGCATTGTGCATATATATATGTATACGAAGAGCTGACTCATTGGAAAAGACCCTGATGCTGGGAAAGATCCGGGGCGCCAGGTGAAGGCGGCGACAGAGGATGAGATGGTTGGATGGCATCGCCGACTCAACGGACACAAGTTTGAGCAAGCTCTGGGAGATGGTGAAGGACAGAGGAACCTGGCGTGCTGCATTTCCCGGGGTCACAAAGAGTCGGACATGACTTGGCCACTGAACAACAACAGCAATGACAAGACGTGTCGAAATAACTGAGTCATTTTGGTGTACAGCCAAAATGAACACAGCATTGGAAGTCAGCTATAGTTGAGTAAGAAAAGTTGAAAAAAGTGTCCACACCTTCTTGCCCACTCACCCGTTAAAGGCTAGGCCATGCTGTCCCTTGAACTCTGCATCCTGGCTGCTGTCGGCTTCGGGACCCCGGGACGCGCCCACCTTTCCAGGCTCCAGCTTGGATCAGCTCGCCCCCCCCCCCCCCCCCCCCCCCCCCCCCCTGTCCCCCCCCTTGGGGCCCCGGCGTGAAGGCGCCGGCAACGCCAGCGATGCTTTTCACAGGCTGCCCTCAACATCTTGACCCCTCCTGGACTCCACCGCATTCTGACTCACCAGCTTCTCACAGAAATGTGCTCGGGGGGGGATCAGCTCAGAAATATCTCTTCCTGACATGAGTTCCTCTCCCGCTGTCTCTTGGACATCTTGACCCTTCTGATAATACGACTGTCAGCCTCAGCCACCCATCCCTGTTTTAAAAATCTACCAATTCTCTCCCTTCCCATTCAAGAATTTGATTAGGTCTTTCTTCGGCACCAACAATGCTTGCATCTTTCTCACTAAACTTCTCTCAACATCTGTGACTGTCCCAGGTAGAGTGGGGACTTTAATGCCGGTGGTACAGCAGAGTGGTACCCTACTGTTAAAGGTAATTTGGAAATATATACTAAGAACCTCGGAACGGGGACTTCCCTGGTGATCCAGTGGTTAAGACTTCAAGCTTCCAACACAGAGGGCATGGGTTTGATCCCTGGTCTGGGAACTGAGATTGACATAGGAGATAGAAGGGCCCCTGACCCAGGCAGCTGATATTTGCCAAATGGAGCAAACCTGAAGTTTATGTCTTCAGCCAGACAAGAACCATGCCTGTTTCCCTTCCCCCACTGATATGGAGGGAATAACTAATAAGGGGAATTAGCCTCAGCAAAAACAGAAATGAGTGAACAGACTTTGGCACACAAGAGGCCTGCAAGAGTTAAACGATCTTGCTTCTTCGTTAACTCTTACTAAAATGTGGGCTTCCCAGGTGGCTCAGTGGGTAAAGAATCTGCCTGCAATGCAGGAGACGCAGGTTTGATCCCTGAGTCGGGAAGATCCCCTGCAGAAGGGAATGGCAACCGGCTCCAGTATTCCTGCCTGGAAAACCCCATGGACAGAAGAGCCTGGTAGATTACAGTCCACGGGGTTGCAAAGAGTCCGACAGGACTGAACGGCTAAGCACACACACACAGATTCTCTCTGGCCCTTGGTGTCTTTCTCTCTCTGTCTGTTTTCTCCTTCCACCCGTGCATCTGTGAGGATATCTAGCTACGTAGCTACCTAGCCGTATCTCCTATGAGATATAAGAGCTGTATCTCCTTTGAGTACTCCCTAAGGAGCAGTTGTTGTTCAGTCGCTAAGTCATGTCTGACTCTTTGCAACCCGACCCCATGGACTGTAGCCTGCCAGGCTCCTCTGTCCATGGGATTCTCCAGGCAAGGAGACTGGAGTCCATGGGATTCTCCAGGCAAGAAGACTGGAATCCATGGGATTCTCCAGGCAAGGAGACTGGAGTCCATGGTACTCTCCAGGCAAGGAGACTGGAGTCCATGGGACTCTCCAGGCAAGGAGACTGGAGTGGGTTGCCATGCCCTTCTCCAGGGGATCTTCCCAACCTAAGGATCAAACCCACGTCTCCTGTGTCTCCTGCATTTAGGTGGGTCCTTGACCGTCTGAGACATCAGGGACGCCTCATCTATTATCTGTCAATTGCCTGTCATCTCTTTCAGCTATATATCATCTGTCCATTATCTCTCATCTATCAGCCAGCCACCTCCGAGCCTACCCACCCCGTCCGCCCCATCTCCACTTCCCTGTTTCCTCGGCGTGCTGAAGCGGGAGGCGGCGGACAGAACGTTCAGCGCTTCCTCCGCTCCCTGCTGCAAATTTCTTTCCCTGGTCTTTCAATTTACACCTTCATCCTGATGTAGACACTTAAACATATTATTTGTTGGGAGCAGGCTAAATCCTCGTGTATCACTTCTTCAAGTACTTGATAGAAAGCAAATGGAGTGGATGAACGGTTCCTTTGGACGTTCATAAGTGTTCCCAGCAGAAGTGAAAGTGTGTGTGTGTGTGTGTGTGTGTGTGTGTGTGTGTGTGGAGGGTGGGGGGCGGGGGAGGAAGTCTCTCTCTGCTGCCTTTGTGTTTTTTCCCAGGTGCTTAGGCTCAGAGTAATCAATGTACCAACATGGCATCCTTAGAGGTTGGCATACTCTGCCACCCCCCAGATGAGAGCACTGAGGGCCAGTCGCTGTTGTTAACCTTGGCCTTATAAGCCCCCGCCACCGCCCCCCACTCATGAAAAATTTAACTGTGACGGTGGGGGCGGCAGCTGTAATCTGTGAGGAAGCCTTGGCGGAGGTCTGAGTCAGCCAGCCTAAGTCAGGGTGTTTCCTGACTTCACCCGGCATCCTTCCTTGACCCCGTGGTGGTTCAGGGTGGGCTGGCTAATCGCCACGCGGTTGTCAACTTCCCGATTCCCCCCTTGGCTGGTTTCTCACTGCTCGCCGTGTTGGGGGGGTGGGGGGGAAGGCGCTCAGTTACGCTAGAGGAGTATGTTCTAGAGGTCTGCTGAATCCCCCACTGGGGTCCTCAAGATTCTTCAAGAAGGGAAATCTCATGCAAAGAGTTCTTTTTTTGTTAAAACGAATTGTATTGGAGTAGAGTTGATTCACACAGTGTTGTGTTGGTTTCAGGGGTACAGCAAAGTGAGCCAGTTGTGTATATACACACACACTGTTGTTTAGGCGCTCAGTCATGTCCAACTCTTTGCGACGTAGCCCGTGAGCCTCCTCTGTCCGTGGGATTCTCCAAACAAGAATACTGGAGTGGGTTGTCATTCCCTCCTCCAGGGGATCTTCCCCACCCAGGGATGAAACCTCTGTCTCCTGCATTGGCAGGCGGGTTCTTTACCTCTGAGCCAGCTGGGAAGCCTATACATATACAGATATCTGCTGTTTTTTAGGACTCTTTCCCCATCATATAGGCCGTTACAGAGTACAGAGCAGAGTTTCCCCTGTTGAACCCAGCGGGTCCTTACTAATTATCTATTTTATATATTGCAGTGTGTATATGTTAGGCCCCATCTCCTAACTTATCTCTCCTCCCCTGCCCCCTGCTAACTGTCCGTTTTTGCTCTACATCTGTGAGTGTACTCCTGGTTTTCTAAGTAGGTCTATTTGTAAAATATTTTTTCTTTTTTTAGATTTCCTATCACAGAAGGCGAGGTATTCTAAACACACCCACCAAACAACAAAGGGACGCAGGACACGCTGGGAGGTGCCTGATCTTCCTGGGCTTGGGCGCCTCCGCGTGGTGGCAGGGGATATAACAACTCCTAGGGCTTCAGTTCAGTTCAGTTCAGTTCAGTTCAGTTCAGTCGCTCAGTCGTGTCCGACTCTTTGCGACCCCATGAGTCGCAGCACGCCAAGCCTCCCTGTCCATCACCAACTCCCGGAGTTTACTCAAACTCATGCCCATCGAGTCGGTGATGCCATCCAGCCATCTCATCCTCTGTCGTCCCCTTCTCCTCCTGTCCCCGATCCCTTCCAGCATCAGGGTCTTTTCCACTGAGTCAACTCTTTGCATGAGGTGGCCAAAGGATTGGAGTTTCAGATTCAGCATCAGTCCTTCCAACGAACACCCAGGACTGATCTCCTTTAGGATGGACTGGTTGGATCTCCTTGCAGTCCCAGGGGCTCTCAAGAGTCTTCTCCAACACCACAGTTCAAAAGCATCAATTTTTTAGCTTGGGGGCTGATTAAAGGAAGAGATGGAGAGATACGGGCTTCCCTCGTGGCTCAGCCAGTAAAGAATCTGCCTGCAAGGCGGGAGACCTGGGTTCCACCCTGGGTTGGGAAGATCCCCTGGAGAAGGGAAAGGCTACCCACTCCAGTATTCTGGCCTGGATAATCCCATGGACTGAGTGACTTTCACTTGGAGAGATGTATGTATATATGCAAATCCATATTCATAGCCTTATCTGTACAGAGACATGCTTCTGAAAACTGTCGCCAAAGAGCACTTTTCTGTGTTAATCTATGTGAGAAAAGGCTTCCCAGGTGGATCGGTGGTAAAGAATTCGCCTGCCAGTGCAGGAGACACAAGAGACATGGGTTTGATCCCTGGGTCGGGAAGATCCCCTTGAGGAGGGCACAGAAATCCGCTCCAGTCTTCTTGCCTGGAGAACCCCATGGACAGAGCAGCCTGGTGGGCTACAGTCCGCGGGGCCACAAAGAGTCGGACACGACTGAAGCGACCGAGCACGCAGACAAAACCCAGCACCCTCATCACCTGTAGGAGCCCAGTAAATGCTGGGCAGACCACTGCACTGTTCACCTCGGGCCGAGGTGCCCGTCTCCGCATTTCCAAGTAACAGGGAAGGATGCGGGCTCAAGACAGACGTCCGGCTGTGTCACACAAGTGTAAAGAAAGTGACATGTGCCCCACATCATACGAGTTTTGTCTGCGTGAGATGCAGACCCCATAGCGTCACTTTTCACGTGCTGGTCACCCGGAGAAGCGGTCCGCCAGGCTCCGGGTCACCTCCTCCAGGTTTGGTTCAGCCGGTCTGTCCGCTCCAGCCTCCCCAGCTCCAGCTGTTTCCAGCAGAGCCATTTACACCTCCTTGTCGCTTTCTCGCATCCGAACACCCCCACCTCCCCAGAAGAGAAGGGAAGGAAGCCCGGAAGAGGGGAGAGGGAGCCAGGTGGGGGAGGCACGCACGAGGCCTCCAGATGCTATTTCTCTCTCCTCCCCGCCGGGGGTCTTCCTTCTAAGAAGAGTGGTCCCCTATCTTGGTCGGTAAAGCCTGAGCCTCTTAAAAGCGAGGCAGACGGGGATGGCAGTCCAGAAGGGTCTGCAGTGGGGGTGGGAGGGCTGGTGTAGAGATGAAGACCTGGAGCAGAGATCCCCGAGTCCCGGCTGACCCCGGGCTCTCCATCACGGAGACGGGCTCTCCATCAAGGAGACGGGACACCGAGTCCCGCGAGGACCCCCGGGACGGCCGGAAGCCCCCAGCGCAGAGCCAGCGGGCCGGGC
The DNA here is from genome assembly GCA_020226075.1 of Hydropotes inermis. NCBI lineage: Eukaryota > Metazoa > Chordata > Mammalia > Artiodactyla > Cervidae > Hydropotes > Hydropotes inermis. The sequence continues at coordinate 59,284,834 of CM035288.1, forward strand.
CCGGCTCTTTCCTCTGGAAAACTGCTGCTGTCCCGGGGCCCAGAGGCAGAGAAAGGCACAGATGAACGGAGGAAGCGACACGGAGCGGGAGAGAGATCAAACGCGCGCACTCACACACACACGCTTCATTTGCTCCTCCAGCAATTATTTGTTCAGTTCTGGGGACCGTTTCAGGGGCTGCCGCAGAGTTCCCCATCCTTGTCCTGTGGACACTGGGGGTCCAGTGGTTCTTTGCTGGGGAGGCGTGTCCTCTGCCCCGGAGGATGGAGCATCCTTGGCCTCCACCCCCTGGATGCGGAAGCGCCCTCCCGGGTCAGGACGCGCAAGGGCCTCCGAGCGGCGCCCGCCTGGCTGAGCGCCCCGTGCTAGCGACTCGGGGATGAGCAGGACGTAACCGCCCCCATCCCCCGGCCCCGCCGCCCCCGGCCCGCGCTGAGCTTATTTCCCGGTGTGTGGCGAGGAGAGACGCTGCACGAACAAGGGAACAGGGGGCCCGGGCGCCCCGGGCAGGAGAGGATGGGCTGGGCGTCCTTGGGCAAATGCGGAGTAAACACCTCGGGCTGCGGGGTCAAGTGTGGCCGAGAAAACTTCCCTGCGGGAAGCATCCTTGTCGGGACCTGAGAACCCCCTTCCTGGGGGCGGGCGCTCCGCTCCCCGCTTCTCCCCCCAAGCCCTCTCCCCGTCTAGTCGCCTCCCCCTTCCCTCCGCCCGCCTCTCCTCCTCGGGCTTAAAGGCTGGAGCCTCTCAGGAGCTGGGACCCAGACCGGCCCGACGCGAGAGAGCCGGCGAGGTCTGCCCGCTCAGCGAGGTGAGACCGAGGCGGGGAGGCCGGTCCTGGGAGGATGGAGACGAGGCGGGAGAGGATGCGGAGAAGCGGAGGGGCGCAGGTGAGGCTGGGGAGGGGCCGGGAGGTCCAGACGGGGGCTGGGGCCGCAGTGAGGAGGAGGCGTTTCAGGGCTGCGGGCGGGTCCGAGAGCGGAGGGGGAGGCCCGGTGGTGGTCTGCGGCCCTGGCTTTTGTTCGGAGGAGGACTGCTTTACAAGGTCGTGTGGGTTTCTGCTGGGCGGTGACGGCAGTCAGCTACACGTGTAACAGAGATCGCCTCCCGCTTAGCCTTCCTCCCATCCCGCGCGCATCCCACCCCTCCGGGGCATCACGGGGCACCAAGCTGAGCTTCCCGCTAGCTGTCTGGGGCGTCGCTGGTGGCTCAGACGCTGAAGAAGCCGCCTGCAATGCAGAGCCCTGGCTTCGATCCCCAGGTCGGGAAGATGCCCTGGAGAAGGGAGTGGCTGCCCACTCCAGTATTCTTGGGGTTCCCCGGTGGCTCAGCTGGTAAAGAATCCGCCGGCGATGCAGGAGACATGGGTTTGATCCCTGGGTTGGGAAGATCCCCTGGAGAAGTGAACACCTACCCACTCCAGTGTTCTGGCCTGGAGAATTCCATGGACTGTATAGTCCAGGGGGTCGCAAAGAGTGGGACGCGACTGAGCAACTTTCACACTTACACACACACACACATTCTATGTACTGAGTATCCTGTTACTTACTTGGGCGTTCTCCCTCCACCAACTCTCATTTTACTTAAAGAAATGTGCTCCACGTAAACTGCAAAAAGTTCAGAAATGTTCATTTTCATTTTTGATTATGTATTTATGACCAAAAATGCAGAGATGAACCTTCAGTTAACAATAGGATATCCTGCACTTTACATTCTATTGAGAGACAGAGGAAGACAAGTACTGTATGATTTCCTTGGAACCCACGCTGGCATAGAGTAAGCCCACGATAAAATAAACATCATTGTTTTAGTCACTCAGGTCTGTCTGACTCTTTGCGACCCCACGGACTGTAGCCCACCAGGCTCCTCTGTCCATGGGATTCTCCAGGCAAGAATCCTGGAGTGGGATGCCATGCTCTCCTCCAGGGGATCTTCCCGACCCAGGGATTGAACCTATGATCTTCCCAACACAGAGACTGAACCTGCGACTCTTAGGTCTCCTGCATTGCAGGCGGCTTATTTCTGGCCGAGCCACTGGGGAAATGCAGACTAAGCCAAACCGCCTCCCAGAGCGGACGTGCGGAGCGTGCTTCCCATCTCTCTGAGCCTGGTCTCTCTCGTCTCTGTCTAGGGGCGAGGAGGCTGGACCTTCAACAGTGCCGGCTACCTCCTGGGTCCCGGTGAGTGACCCTCCATCCCTGCCTGGCGCCTGTGAGCCGAGTGTTTGCAACCGTAAACTCACCGCCTTACGGCCCCCAAAGTCCATCGGCTTGATTTCCAGAGCAGTCTTGGGGGTTAGTCTGGGGAAGTCATGTGCGCTTGGATCCGGGAGCCAGAGCGCTGGCTTTGAGCCCCGGCTCTGCCCCCAGGGGCGGGTGTGCAGCCTTCAAGCCTTCACGCCTCAGCTCCCCAGCCTGTGACAGTGGGCATAACGCTGTGTGAGGATCAGGCAGACTGGAGCACTTCCTGCCACGACCCTCCATCCTCTCTACCCGACCCCCTCCCCGCATCTTCACTGGGTGCTTGCCGGGCACCCGGAGACGTGCTTTGGGGACGGTTAAGTTGGTCAGGAACCAAGATCCCTGTGATGCAAAGTGTGGCAGAAAGGACGTGAGGTTTGTCTCAGGTAGGTGGGCTCAAGCCCCAGTTCTGCCACCTACGTGTTGTTTGTTGTTGTTCAGTCGCTGAGTCGTGTCCGACTCTTTGCGACTCCATGGACTGCAGCAAGCCAGGCCTCCCTGTCCATCACCAACTCCCGGAGCTTGCTCAGACTCATGTCCATCGAGGCGGTGATGCCATCCAACCATCTCATCTTCTGTCGTCCCCTTCTCCTCCCACCTTCAATCCTTCCCAGCATCAGGGTCTTTTCCAATGAGTCAGCTCTTCGCATCAGGTGGCCAAAGTACTGGAGCTTCAGCCTCAGCATTGGTCCTTCAATGAATGTTCGGGGTTGATTTCCTTTAGGATGGACTGGTTTGACCTTGCAGTCTGAGGGGCTCTCAGGAGTCTCCTCCGGCACAGGTGGGGGTAAGCGGGCAGGGGTCTGCCGGTCAGAGCCGCTCCCCCGCCTGGGACCACCGGCTCTGTGTGTCCTCGCGCCCCTAACGGCCTCCTGGTCTTGCTCCCCTGAGGGCTGACAGAGGCCGGAAGGAGAAGACGACCCTGGGGATCCTAGACCTGTGGAGAGCCCTTGGTGAGTAAAGGCGGGAGAAGGAGGGCCCACCCATCCCCTCTCTCAGCCCCACCTGCCGGTCTGGTTTGGGAACCGCTGTGTGTGGGCTCCCTCCTTTGTTCTGACAAATAGAGGAGCCCGGGAGACTGACGGGGCTTCCCTGGGAACCCAGCTGCCCACGCAGGAGGCATAGGACACACGGGTTCCATCCCTGGGTCCAGAGGACCCCCTGGAGGAGGGCATGGCAACCCCCTCAGGGTTCTCGCCTGGGAAAGCCCATGGACAGAGGAGCCTGGCGGGCTACAGTCCACGGGGTCGCAAAGCGTCAGACACGACTGAAGTGACTCAGCGTGAGAGAGTGATGCGGTTTGTTCCAAATGCCCAAAACGGAGTCATGAACCCCCCGCATGCTTCTGTAGTGTGGTCAGTGTGACTGCCTGGAAAACTCCTAGCAGAGGGTCTGGCAGATGGCGAGAGCCAGGTGAGGCTCGGCAGTTCCACGTATCTCCTTGCAGGGCCCCCCATCCACTTCTTCTTTGCTCAGCTCCGATCCTGTTTACCTCCTCGTCGCGCTGGGCCGGGTGCCATCTCTGAGACTCCTCTCTCCCCCGTGGGCCTCTCAAGGGAGAGAACCCTGCGGGCATGTGGCCTCGGGACACGTGGGTGGACACTCCGTGAAGGTGCAGGGCGACCTGAAGCGAGCCCGCTCTTCATCACCGCCTACCAGATGCGGGCATTTAACTGCATCTCAGGCCGGGTTTCTCAACCTCAGCGCTGTTCACATTTGGGGCTGGACCGCTGTGTGTCACAGGATGTTTAAGAATGGATGCTTTTGAACTGTGGTGCTGGGGAAGACTCTTGAGAGTCCCGGGGACTGCAAGGAGATCCAACCAGTCCATCCGAAAAGAAATCAGCCCTGAATATTCATTGGGAGGGCTGATGCTGAAGCTGAAGCTCCAATACTTTGGCCACCTGATTTGAAGAGCTGACTCATTTGAAAAGACCCTGATGCCGGGAAAGATTGAAGGCAGGAGGAGAACGGACAACAGAGGATGAGATGGTTGGATGGCACTGCCGACTTGATGGACACGAGTTTGAGTAAGCTCCGGGAGTTGGTGATGGACAGGGAGGCCTGGTGTGCTGCGGTTCATGGGGTGGCAAAGAGTCGGACATGATTGAGTGACAAGCAACAATGGGTCTCCATTCATTAGATGGCAGTAGTGCCTCCAAGTTGTGACAACCAACAATGTGTCTGGAAATTGCCGGATAACCCCTGGCGAAGGGGGTGAGGGGTGGGGGAGAAAGTGGGAGGCGTTTACCCCTGGATGAGAACCACTACATAGTGTTTGATTCCAAGGAAATCAGGGAAGTAAAACTAGTGCTGCCCTGGTTAAGAATCTGCCTTCCAATGCAGAAGATACGGGTTCTGTCCCCAATCCGGGAAGACGCCACGTGCTGTGGAGCAACGAAGCCGGAGCTCCGCAACAAGAGGAGCCGCTGCAGTGAGGAGCCCCCGCACCGCAATGAGAAGCGGCCCCTGCTCGGCACACCTAGAGAAAGCCCTCGCAGCAAGAGACCCAGCACAGCCCAAAAATAAAGACAGAATTAAAAAAAAAAAAAACAAAACCCACACAGTACACAGTGCTGAACGGAAAGCCCCAAAGGCTTACTGACGCGTGTCTCTCTTCCTAGACGGCCTCGCCTATTCCCAGTCTCTGCTGGCCTCCAGGAGTCTGGGGGAGACTGTTGCCAAAGCAGAGACCGGAGGTAAGGCCTGGGGAACTATGAGAGGTGCGGCGGTGGGGAGCGGGGCTCGGAGGCTCAGGGAGGTGGGAAGCACCCTGGGCTCACCCAAGGGACCCGCACCTACAGCCACAGGCCTTAGCCCCAACCTCACATGCTCAGTTTCCTGTCCACTTCGAAAACAGTCCCTGGCATTCCTGACACTCTGGGACGTTTCCAACTATGACCCCACGCCCGAACCTTGGTCCCCTCCCCCATTACCACCCTCCAGTTCAGATCTAGCTGAGACGTGAACCTCAAACCCTCCCTCTGACCTCGAGGTTCACTCCAACTGGACCTCTTTCCTAAATAAGATCTGGGGACTTCCCTGGTGGCCCAGTGGCTGAGACTCCAAGCTCCTAATACAGGGGCCCCTGGTTCGATCCCTGTTCAGGGAGCTAGATCCCACGTCCTGCAACTAAAAGCTTGCATGCCGCAACTAAGAAAAAGCTATCCTGTACACAGCAGTGAGGGCTTCCCTGCTAGCTCAGTTGGCAAAAAATCCACCTGCAATGCAGGAGACCCCGGTTCGATTCCTGGGTCAAGAAGATCCGCTGGAGAAGGGATAGTCTACCCACTCCAGTATTCTTGGACTTCCCTGGTGGTTCAGCTGGTAAAGAATCCGCCTGCAATGCAGGAGACCTCGGTTCAATCCCTGGGTTGGGAAGATCCCTTGGAGAAGGGAATGGTTCCCCACTCCAGTGTTCTGGCCTGGAGAATAGTCCATGGGGTCACAAAGAGTTGGACGCGACCTGAGCAACTTTCCATTTCACACAGCACTGAGGATCCCACATGCTGCACCTAAGACCCGGCACAGTCAAATAAGTAATTTTTTTTTTTAAGTAAAATAAATAAGGTCTTTATTTCCAACTTTTAAGCTTTGAACTCTGTACTCATAGTCAAAGTCTTCCCAGGCGGTGCTAGCTGTAAAGAATCTACCTGTCAATGCAGGAGATATAAGAGACTTGGGTTCGATCCCTGGGTGGGAAGATCCTAGGAATCTTCCCTCCCAATCTTATTTTGGGAAGTGCTTTGACAAGCATCTGGTGGAGAACTGCCAACCCCAGACAATCTCAGAAGGGAACACCTTCTGAGTTCACTGCTTACCACTCTAAACTCAGCTACACTCTGGCTCTTGAAAACGCCCCCCAGCATCACCAGGTACCATCTCCAGATCGGAGTGCACGGGGAAAGCAGATGGACAGACGCATAGAAGGAGAGGGCAGAAGAAGCAAAGGCAGAGAGGAGGAGCTCTCTGCCCTTGAGAAGGTGGTCGAAACTGAGATGAACTGAAGAGACGTTCCTCTCTTGGGTCACCACAACACTCAGAACCTGGCTGGGGTAGTGGTGGGGAATGGAACCATTCAAACTGACCTCTTTCTCTCGCACAGATCCAGGCGTGCTCAGCAAGAAAGCCCTCAAGGAGGAAGACGCCCTGGGTTCCTAGATGTCCTCAGACTTCTGCTCCAAACCTTTGCCCCTCTGGCTCCTTCTGAAACCCTTGTTGTCACTCTCTACTAAGACCAAGATCCTGAAATTAAAATCTCAGGAAGAAAATCTGAAGCACTGGAAGAATTGTTCTTTTTTTTTTTTTTCTTTCTCAATCTACCATTGGTTAAATCCACAGATATAGAACTTACTAATACAGAGGATAGGGTATATTTCTTTGTCTGCTCTCTTTTTCAATTGAAATGCAGTTGAAATATAACACTGTATTTTATTTTATTATTATTTTATTTATTTTGGGGCTTCCCTGGTGGCTCAGACAGTAAAGAATCTGCCTGCAGTGCAGGAGACCCATGTTCGATCCCTGGGTTGGGAAGATCCCGTGGAGAAGGGCATGGCAACCCTCTCCAGTGCTCTTGCCTGGAGAATCCCATGGACAGAGGAGCCTGGCAGGTTATGGTCTATTGGGTTGCAAAGAGTTGGACATGACTGAAGTGACTGAGCATGCACGTGAGCGTTTGAAGTAACTGTATTCTTGTGGAGTGATGAACGGTTAGGTAATGTATTATTAATGCCCATTTGAACACTGAGATTCAACAGTGTCTCGAAAAGATTCTTCAAGGTAGCACTCTTTCATCCCACCTGCTCTCCTCCAGCAGAAATGAAGACAGGTCATTTGGAGCAGAAAGGAGATAATAAAGTATTTCTTTTCAAAGAATGAGCATTTTCTTCTATTAATTAGTCTGGGAATTTGTTGGGGGCAGCAAATTCAAGGATGATATTGTAATAGATATTGGTGTTTGACGGCTCACCACTCAAAAGCCAATACAGAGGCCAGGTCGGGGGAAAGGAAAGTTAGCTTTATTCTGGATGTCAGCAACTGGTGGAAATGAAAGTGAAGTTGCTCAGTCGTGTCCGACTCTTTGCGACCCCGTGGACTGTAGCCTACCAGGCTCCTCCATCCATGGGATTCTCCAGGCAAGAATGCTGGAGTGGGTTGTCATTTCCTGGCTTTATTCTGTATGCCAGCAACTGTTGAAAGTGAAAGTGAAGTAGCTTAGTCATGTCTGACTCTTTGCAACCTACCATGCGCCTCTGTCCATGGGATTTTCCAGGCAAGAGTACTGGAGTGGGCCGCCCTTTCCTTCTGCAACAACTGTGAGGGGTAGGGCAGATGTCTGTCCAATAGCTGACCCCCCACCTCCCACCCAAGACAATCAATGAGCCACAGCTTTTATAGACGGAGGGAGGGGGCTAGAGGCAGAAACAGCACAGTCAGCTCTGACAATCATCTTGAAACTGGTCATCACTGGTCTGATCGGCGTCATCTTGTGTTTTAAGTACAGTTAACCTTCAGTTCCAGGGTCCATGTGTTTTCATTTCTTGGGTCACTTCTCAGAATTGTGGCAGCTTCTCTCATGGTTTCCCAGGAAGCTCAGTGGTAAAAAATCCACCTGCCAATGCAGGAGACGTGGGTTTGCTCCCCGGGTCGGGAAGATCCCCTGGAGGAGGAAATGGCAACCCACTCCAGTCTTCTTGCCTGGAGAATCCCATGGACAGAGGAGCCTGGCAGGCTACAGTCCATGGGTCGCAAAGAGTCGGGCATGACTGAGCGACTAAACAACTGTACTACCTTACCTGAGGAGCTTTAAGAACAATGCTGACCTGAGCCCCACCCTGGACCAACTAAGTCAGACTCTGAGGGTGGGCCAAAGGCAGCAGTGCTGTGTTTCTGTTTGTTTTCTGTCTTCCTCATCCTTCTATCTTTGTCAACAAAGGTCTGTCTGGTCAAGGCTATGGTTTCTCTAGTGGTCATGTACGGACGTGAGAGTTGGACTATAAAGAAAGCTGAGTGCCGAAGAATTGATGCGTTTGAACTATGGTGTTGGAGAAGACTCTTGAGAGTCCCTTGGGCTGCAAGGAGATCCACCCAGTCCATCCTAAAGGAAATCAGTCCTGAATATTCATTGGAAGGACTGACGTTGAAGCTGAAACTCCAATACTTTGGCCACCTGGTGTGAAAAGTTGACTCATCGGAAAAGACCCTGATGCTGGGAAAGATTGAGGGCAGGAGGAGAAGGGGATGACAGAGGATGAGTTGATTGGATGGCATCGCCGACTTGATGGACATGAGTTTGAGTAAGCTCTGGGAGTTGGTGATAGACAGGGAGGCCTGGCGTGCTGCAGTTCATGGGGTCGCAAGGAGTCAGACACGACTGAGCAACTGAACTGAACTGAACCCATAGATCCAGAACGTAGATGAATGGATTGCCAAGGGTAAAGGGGTGAGGTGGGCAGAGAATGGGGAGGGACTTTTCATGATTCATATTTTCTTCTTGGGGTGATGAAAAAAGTTGAAAGTAGACAATGTTGACCATTGCACAAAATCGTGAACGAACTTGGTGAAGCAAAATTGTACACTTTATAAGAGTTAAAATTGTACGTTGTGTGTTTCATGACCATAACAGGTATCTGATCAGGAACTTAATTCTCTTTTGGATCTTTTTGTGCATCCCTTTCTTGGAACTAATAAACACCCTGGTGACAGCAAGGAAATGTTTTGAGTGGATAATCTTTGCTTAGCATTTCCAACGTCACTATACTACATGGAATTAAGTTTTTAAATAGTCTTCCTCATATTTTTTTTTTCCCCAGAAGAATCATGACTCAGAGCCTTGCCTGGTGTTTTGTCTTGGCTGAATAATGTAAAAACTGACATTACTGTTAACATCCATTTGAGGAGTCTCACACACTGTAAATTTCTTGAAAATACAGCAAAGAACAACATAGTCCCAGACTACAGAAGTCAAAATCTAGGAAGCCATTCAGACATTTCAACCTCTTTTTCCTGTTAAGGTGGATGTTAGAAGAATGATGGATGGACTAATGTCCATTCCATATGAAATACTGTACCAGTGAGGGAATGGTGTCTGGTGTTGGGATGAGGAATGCAGAGGAGATGGAAGGGTGGAATAAAATGAAACTAATCCTCTTCATTTATTTTTTGCCCCCATTCTTCTGAACAGTGAAGGTAGAGGATCCCTATACATAATCCCTATAAATAAGGGGAATTTGTCATGGGCTTCTAGAAGCATGCACTCAACATTTTGCTAGTAAGTTCCTCAGTCACTATGGCTAAAGGACGTACATTTTTTGTGGGGTCATGGAAAAGTCCTGGACAGTCCCTAATCAAAGCCACCAGGGTCTGTGCTAAAGGGTACTTACTGAAAAGCTAAGACTGTGACCCCCAAAAGTGGCACTTTCCCTGCAGAACATACAGGATTCTGACCTCGTCCGAGATCTTTACACGAGGAATTTTAAAAAGGGTTGTTTAGTTGCTCAGTTGTGTCCGACTCTTTGCCACCCCATGGACTGTAGCCCACCAGGCTCCTCTGTCCATGGAATTTTCCAGGCACGAATACTGGAGTGGGTTGGCCATTTCCTTCTCCGAGAGATCTTCCCAACCCAGGGAGTGAACCTGCATTGGCAGGTGGGTTCTTTACCACTGAGCCACCGGGCAGGCATAGGCTTCCTGGTTAAAACTTTCAGACATCTATACTTTGACTCCTTCCAACTCTCCAGGTAAATGAGAAAAGTATTTGCTAGACTAGGAAAATCAATCTTACTGCCAAAAAGTGCACGGGCTTCCCTGGTGGTAAAGAATCTGCCTGCAATGCAGGAGACCTGGGTTCACTTCCTGGGTTGGGAAGATCCCTTGGAGAAGGAAACGGGTACCCACTCCAGTATTCTAGCCTGGAGAATTCCATGGGCTGTATATCTACAGGGTCACAAAGAGTTGGACATGACTGAGCGACTTTCACTTTACTTCTTTACCAGCTGAGCCACCAGGGAAGCCCAAGAATACTGGAGTGGGTAGCCTATCCCTTCTCCAGCAGATCTTCCTGACCCAGGAATCACACCAGGGTCTCCTGCATGGCAGGCAGATTCTTTACCAACTGAGCTATCAGAGAAGTCTACCACAAAACCAACATGGAGGCCTCTTTGATAAATTGTTTTTTTCTGGCGGAGTGTCCATGTGAAACTGGATCTGTGGGTAGATTGGATTATCTAGAATGAGGTCATATAAATGGCTTGACCCGCCCTTACACAATCACTGTGCTGATGGGGTTGCAAGCAGGGACCCTTGCCATTTCCCCTGCCTCTCCATAAATAGAGACGTTTCAGCCCCAGACACACTCTGAGAGCCAGTCACTGACTTGAGGAGGGTGACGGCAAGAGGGCTCAAAGGAGGTAAGTGCTGAGTGAGATGTCTAAGAAGGCTTGGGAATCAAGACAGAAGAAGGTGGTGGTTTTGGAAGGCTGGGTTTTCTACTTACCTTGCATTAGCTCAAAGACCTTGTGAAAGCAATGGGTCTCCCTTAAACTCCATTTTGACTACAGTTGACTGCTGAGCTCTCTGTTCTGGGGGGAAGAGTGTTACCACCCTCCATGGTTTGGTGTGGTGTGGTTGATTTATTCCACAGGGCTTTCTGAACCTTGGCCCCCTGGGCATTTCTAAGCAGAGATGTTCTTCTGTGTTCATTTGTGTTAATCTGCAGAGAGAGAACCTCTCGGATCTACAGTAGAGAACAATATTGTCCCCAATTTCCATTTGAGAAAACTGACCCCCCACTTTTGTCCACTTAGAAATCTGAATCCGAAGACGGGCAGCATGGACGCCTATAAGCAGGTCCAAAAGGGACCCCTGAAGCTGAAAGGAGTCACAGAGCTCGGCGTGACCAAGGAGAAGAAGAAAAAGGACAAAGACAAGGCAAAACTCCTGGAAACGATGGGCAAAATCCAGAAGAACCAGGGAGAGGAGCTGAGGCACCACCTCGACAAGCGGACCCCAGCCCAGGTGGCCTTTGAGAAGGTGCAGGAGAAGCGACAAATGGAAAGGATCCTGAAGAAAGCATCCAAAACCCACAAGCAGAGAGTGGAGGACTTTAACAGACACCTGGACATGCTCACGGAGCACTATGACATTCCCAAGGTCAGCTGGACCAAGTAGCTGCCCCACCCAGCAGACGGAGTATCGTCCAGGGGAAGCAGGAAGCAGAGTTGGGGTCATCTCTGGAGCCTTCGGAAACATCCTTTTACACACATGCTTTCGAGCCTTCTGCTAAGCCCTGCTTATCAAAGTAATGGGCCCTTATTCTGGAACTGCATTCAAGAGAGACGGCCCTTTAACTCTAAACTAAAAAAAAAGAAAAAAGCAACATCCATGTCCAGTGGTTCATGCAGCCTCTGGACCTGTATTTTCACCAGGAGACCCACATGGGCGAGAAGTCCTACGGCTGTGGTCTCTGCCCCAAGAAGTTTACCCACGCCTCCACGCTGCACGCTCAGCAGAGGACCCACACCCAGAAGCCTTTCTGCTGTGAGCACTGTGACAGAGCTTTCAACCACAGTGGGAACATCAGTGTTCACACTCTGGGCTCGAGCCCTACGTGTGCCCCGAGTGTCACCGGCCTTCCGCTCCATTCTGATCGACTGGCCCAGGACCCTGCCCTTGACTCCCAGTCCTTTCTGCTCCAAGAAGGAAATTCACAATGATGAGTCACTTCTGTAGCACAAAGGGTGGATGAGGTGTGAAGAGCTTCGGAGGATATTGGCTCCGGTGGAAGGGGAGGGGGGGTCCATTCACCTGAGTGAGGAGGATATTTTGGCTTATGTCTCCCTTTGATTTTGTTTTCCACTTCAGTGTAGCCTATGTTTAATAAGTTTTTGCTTTGTATTGTTGTTCTTCTAATGAAAGCATGTCTCATTAGTTACCAGTACTTCATCATGAAACTGCGCCTACTGTTGACTGCCTTCCTGTTAGGTGGGACTTCAGTGTAAAACTGCGTGCTCCTGGCACAGAGGCCAGATGAAATACAGGCTCTCCAGTGGAATTTAAATGTCAAATAAACACATTTCTGTCCAAGAGTGTTCTGCGTATTTTCTAAGACTTTTCTACATGGAATAGGTGACTGCCGTGGTTTTGCCTACATGGCTATTACTATGCTGAGATATGTTCATTCCATACTTGTTCCGGTATTTCTTCCCGGGGTGTTTAGGAAAAGGAAGGCTTCCGAAACCGATAGGTGTCACTCTTTTTTCCTACTGGTGTACAACTTCTAGTCTTTAAAAAGGCTACTTAGAAATTGGTTCTTCTCCCACCTTAGCTCATCAGCTGATTTTAGAAAAGCCTTTTAAGACTTCTCTCACAAGAACAGAAAGACGAGAGTTAGTCAACCCGATCTGCCGACCACCAGCATGTCTCCGACTCCGTCAAACCCTCCAGGCAGTGAGAAAAGAAACGCACGAGATCACTAAAGCCAATCCGTTCACCCCAAAATGCAGTCCCAGAAGCCCAAAACAAATAAAATAGAGAAAGAAAGACGGCCCACGGAGCTGCCCGGCGGTCCAGCGGTGGGCACTCAGCGCCTCCCCCGCGGCGGCGCGGTGTCCTTCCGCGTCCGGGGAACGAAGGTCGACGTGCCTCCCCGCTCGGCCAAAAACAAACCCCAAACCCCACAGAATCTACCACTGAACCACTACGGAGGCCTCTCTAGCGAACGGTGGTTTCTCCTGAGGGAGTTTCGGTGGGCAATCGAAGCCCTGGTGATTAAGTAAAGCGGGACTATCTTTAGTGGTTCGCCCCGCCCTTAACCAATCGACGCGCTGACTGGGTAACGGTCGGGCGCTTCGTCCAGCTCTGAGGAGAGACTTTGCTCCTCCCGCCGCAGTCGGGGAGCAAGTCGCCAACTGAGGAAGACGAAGGGGAGGTAGTTGATGGGGGATGTCTACAGAGAACGCTAGAAAGCCAGGGCACGTCGATGTGGGTTTCGGGAAGTCTTGGGTTTCTGTTCACCGTGCACTCGCTCAAAGACCTGGTGAAATCCAGCCATCTCCCACCGGCCCCACGTTGACTGCGGTTCGTTTGTGGAACTCTTCTGTGAGGTGAGATTATTTCCACACTCCGTGGTGTCGTGTGGTGTGGTTCGCTTTTTCAATAAGGGCTTTTTAAGCGCTGCCCTGTAGACATTTTGACCACAGTTTCTTGTTGTTCTATAAGATGGATGTCGGAAGAATAATAGAATGGATTCTTGTCCCTGGTATGCAATACTGAAGGGGGAATAATGTCCAGTATTGGGATGAGGGATGGCAGGGAGGATGAAAATAAAACTAATTGGCTGCATTCTGTTTTTTTTTTTTTTTTTCCTTTTTGCCCCTAGACTTCTGAATACTGAGTCTATTATTGAGGAAAAGCAAGAGGAAATTCCTTTCCATCGGGGTCAATTGGGCACCCATTTCTATAAGCATTTGCCCAGAGTTCTACTGGAAAATTCTACAGTCAGTATGGCTGAGAACCAGATAAGGGGTCTTGGCCACGTCGCGGACAGCCCCGGAGCAGAGTCGCCAGCGTCTGCGCCACGCCAAGACACTGGAAGGGAAAACCCGGACTCCGACGTTGAAGAGTTTCGCGTCCGCTTCAGGAAATTTAGCAGCTCGGACGAACCCGACCCGATCAAGGCTCTGAGGAGACTCCGTGAACTCTGCCGTCTGTGGCTGAGGCCGGATCTTCACACCAAGGAGCAGATGCTGGACAGGCTGGTGCTAGAGCAGTTCGTGACGTGCATGCCACCGGAGATCCAGGACTTAGTCAAAAGAAGCGGTACCGAGACGTGTAAGGACCTGGAGGAGGTGCTGAGAAAAAAGCAGAAACTGAAGAAATGGGTGAGTAGGACCCTAGTGACCGTGTGAGACAGGGAAAGGTGGGATGAGGGGCTGCGACCTGGGAGATGAACCAGCAGGACCAGAGGGGTTGGCTCTGCATGAGTGATTCCCACACGGGTGAGTGCTTGCCTGGAGCATCACTGGAGATGTTTCCCTTGGTCCTCACTCTGAGGGTGTTGCTCTTTCAAATGTCATTCCCAGGAGGTGGGCTCCTAGGGTGGCATATGCAAGGAATACCTTTTTGGATCTTGTGAAGGGAGACTGATGCTATTGGAATTTTTCCTCACAGACTGTAGTCCGTGTCCAGGACCAGGCATTTTTGATCCAAGACTTGGATGTTGAGATATTAGAAGGGGAGGCCAGAGACATGCATGATGAGGGAGACCGATCCAGGGAACCCCAGACTACAGTCAGTGCTGTTGCTCCAGAGGAGGGCCAGCGGGAAAGCCAGGGGGCGCAGCAGCTGCCAGGAGCCAAGGACCTGTCTAGGGGGCAGGTGAGTGCGATGTCCTGACCTTTGGAGAGTCTGGGAGCAGGCAGAAGAGGGTTGGGTGGGTGGGGCTGCGAGAGTATTTGGGAGAATTTGGCAACGAAATGGACCCACTGCCTCCAGGAATTCCCATGGATGCATTCTGTTCCCAGACATTTTCCAGCCAGTGTGAGAATGAAGACTCATCCATCTTTCATGGTGCCTCACCATGAAAGCTTGTGGCCATAAGCATGAGGACAGAGGAGTCCTGTTTCCATGCAATGGTGCTGGGTCCGTTCACCGGGGGTAAATGCACTCACAGCTGATTTACCCATGATGGATTTCGTCAGAGGCACTTAATATTGGGGAATATTGTAAACACCTTGAATTAATAAAAAGTTCCTGATTGGAGTCATTTTTCCCCTCAGAAGATTTTGGGGTATGTCTGGAGAGAGTGGATTTTTTTGAAATGTGAATAGGGAGAGGAGATGCTACTGATTTCTCATGAGTAGAGACCAGCGATACTGCTTATCATTTTATCATGCCCCAGGTCACCCTCCATGATGAAGACAAATCCAGGCAACTATCAACACGTGGTGAGGTCAGGAGCCTTAGAGCCAGAGTCCTCTGCTTTCAGAGTCCGGGGCAGGGAGAATTTAAGATGAGGTGGAGAGATGTGTGCAAAGACAATTCTCAGTGCCAGCTGTGAAGTCTGGACTTGATTGCCAGATGTGGGCGGTATAGATCAAGGACATACATGGGAATCAGGAGAGGATTGCCATTCGGGCTGATGGGAAGCAGTCAGGACATATCCCCCAAACTGGTATTCAGAAAGCTGGAGTCTCAGATCAGTGTATGAGGGGGGTGGGGAAAAAAGAGACAGAGCTTGCCGTGGGCTAAGGCAGTGGGATTGACTCTGCTTGGTTGCCCCTTGTCAGGACCAGAAAGCTCTCCTGTCAGAGGCCATTCCTGAAACAGGTGAACTGGAGAGTCAGACACCCTCCAAGAAGAACTTGGAGAAGGACTTGCTGGAAGACACAGGAATGATAAGAACCCTTCCGTCTCAAGAGCCTGAACTTCTGCAGGATTGTGGTTAGTATTTAAAACTTGGAGACCACAGGAGGTAATGACTCCCTCCGATGATGGCCAGGAAGGGGTACCCAGTATTTCCACCCCTTGGTGTTGGGGGGTAGGAGTTGGTTCTCCAATGCCAACCTTCTCCATCATCAACATTACAGAGTGTTTCATTAGCTAGACTCCTAGGTAGTTTGGTTGATGGGAACTCTGTGGCCAAGATCAGGGATGGCTCCAATGAGGCTGGCACCATGGAAAATGCTCTTTGATAAATATGGTGCTGAATCTCTTTCAGCAGACTCCAGGAGGGCAGAGAGAGAGGGGAGAGTTCCCAGGAAGGAACTGATACTTAAAATGTGGCCCTGAACCCTTTCTTCCTGTGTTCCAGAGGGAGACGTTTCCACTAAGAGTGGATCCAGAAGAAGTCCTCTGAAGAATCGCAGACGTGTCAAAAGGAAACGGGATAGCAGTCCCACTTGCCAAGATGTGCATCAAGAAGCAGCTACATGTTTGGACCAAGGAGAGTTCTCAGGACAGCTTGGGTCCCACTCCGTTGGTTCATCTGGCACCGTGGGACCCACCAGTCTTCCTGAGGGAGCAGAAATCCCGGGACAGGCACCCTCTGAATGCCGGGTGTGCAAAAAGAGCTTTCTTTATCAATCTCAGCTTACCCTGCACCAGAGGACACACAGAAGAGAGAGGCCCTTTCATTGCGACATCTGTGACAAAAGGTTCATACAGCCTTCGGACCTGCGGGTTCATCAGCGGATCCACACAGGCGAGAAGCCCTACAGCTGTGATCTCTGCCCCAAGAAGTTCACCCACGACTCCACGCTGCGCACTCACAAGAGGACCCACACCCAGGAGAAGCCCTTCCGCTGTGAGCACTGTGACAGAGCTTTCGGCCACCGAGGGAATCTCAACGTTCACCAGCGCACCCACTCTGGGCTCAAGCCCTACGTGTGCCCCGAGTGCCACAGCGCCTTCCGTCAGCTGGGGACCTTCAGACGCCACCAGAAAATCCATTCCAGATGATCGCCCAAGACCCCACCGTCAGGCCTGTAAGGAGAAGATTTAGCATAATTTGTCACCTGTGTGATACAAAGTGTGGATGACGTGTGAAGAGCTTAGGAGGATACTGAACCAGCAGGGTTCCGTTTGCGTGAATTAGGATATTTGAGTGATGACTTATTTTTCCGTTTGGATTTTGTTTTCTGCTTTGCTATAGACTATAGTTTTCTTTTTCATTTGTTTATTTTCAATTGGAGGATAATTGCCCTACAATGTTAGACTATGGTTTTCTTACATGTTTTTGCTTTGTGCTGTTCTTATTCTTCTAGTGAAGACTTGTTTCCCTGGTTATCAGCACTTCATCATGGGAGTGAGGCTACTGCTGATTGCCTTCTTGCCAGGCGTGATTTCCTTGTAAGGTAGGATGCTCCTGGCAGGACGGCTAGATTAAATACAGGATCACCAGTGAAATTTAAATTTCAAATAAACACATTTATATCAAAGAGCTGTGTGTTTCCTTTTCTAAGACTTTGCTGCATAGAGTAGGTGATACCCGTGGTTTTGTCCATGTGGCCATTGTTATGTTGAGATATGTTCCCTTTGTACTAGTGATACTGCTTCCTCAGGTATTTAGCAAAAGAAGGCTTCTTAAATTGATAAGTGTTGTTCTTTTTCCCAGGCGTACAACCTCTGGTTTCTGTGATGCCTTCCTGAAATGGCTTCTCACAGTTGATCTCATCAGCTGATTTTAAATAAAAGTCTTTGATGAGTTATTTCATGAGAAAAGAAACAAGATTAGGTAACCCAATTTGATTACAATCCAATCCTCGGATTACAGTTATTGGACTGCCTCACAGTCTCCAAGCAGAGAGGAATAATTGATTAGATCAGGAAAATCAATCTGTTTGTCCAAGAAATGCCATCCATGAAGTCTAAAATAAATAAAATACATTAGAGAAAGTTTACTGCCAAACCAATATGGTGGCCTTTTTAATGGTTTTTCCTGTTGGGAGTCTTCATAGGAAATTGAATCTACCCGGATTATGGAAAGTGGTTCTTTCCATGACCTTTATCCAATCACTGGGATGATGAGGTTATGGCCAGAAACCCCTGGAGTTTCACCCAACTCTCTATAAATACAGATATTTCAGCTCCAGACACACTTTGAGAGCCAGTCCCTGACCTGAGGAGGCTGAAGGCAAGAGGCCGCGAAGGGGTAAGCGATGAGTGGGCATGTCCAAGGAGAATGCTCAGAAATCAGGACACATAGGTGGGCTTCAGAAAGGTCTTGCTTTCTGTTCATCTTATGTTAGCTGGGAGACCTTCTGACAGGAGATCTCCCTCTAACCCCACATAACAACGGTTAATCGAACCCTTCTGTGAGGGGAGAAGGATGTTTCCACACACGTTGCTGTGAGGTGCCTCGTTTTCTTCAAGGGTTTCTGAGCGGCAACCCTATGGCCATTTAAAAACTACATAAATATTTATTAATAGTGTTAAATTTTTTAATTCATTCATTTTGTCTGGGCTGGGTCTTCTTGGTGAGGGCTTTCTCTAGTCATAGCTAGTGGGACTACTCTCTAGCTGAGGGGTGTGGGCTTCCCATTGCGGGGGCTTCTCCTGTTGCAGAGCCTGGAGTCTAGAGCTCAGGTTCAGTAGTTGTCCCTCGCAGGCTCGAGAGCTGTGGTGCATGGGCTTAGAGGCAGCTGGGATCTTCCCGTATTGGGGATCAAAACCATGTTCCCCTGCATTGGCAGGCAGATTCTTATCCACTGGACCACCAAGGAAGCCCTGTGGTCACTTTTGACCAGATGGTTTTATGAGACATTGAATGAGTCAGGCAATGGGAATATTGGGATGTAGGGGAGACAGAAGTGTGGAATAAAATGAAACCCATTTGGTTCTTTCTTTATGCCCCACCCCCCACAGACTTCTAAACAGTGACTTTAATGCTGAGGAAAAGCAAAGGAAACCCATTTCCATAGACATCAACTGGGCACCCACTTCTGGAAGCATTTGCTCAGAATCCTACTGGAAACTCCTCCATCAATATGGCTGAGGACCAGACATTTTTTCAGGGCTGTGGACACATCACAGATAGCCCTGGAGCAGAGTCACCGGCATCCGTGCCACCCCAAGACACACTCATGGAAAACTCGGACTGTGACCAGGAAACCTGGCACATCCGCTTCAGAACATTTAGCAGCTCGGAGGAATCCGACCCCGTCGAGGCTCTGAGGAGACTCCGTGAACTCTGCCGTCTGTGGCTGAGGCCGGATCTTCACACCAAGGAGCAGATGCTGGACAGGCTGGTGCTAGAGCAGTTCATGATCTGCATGCCCCTGAAGTGCCAGGTCCTGCTCAAAGAAAGTGGGGTGCAGAGTTGCAGAGAGCTGGAGGACATGCTAAGAAATAAGCAGAAACCCAAGAACTGGGTGAGTAGGACCTTAGTGGTGGGTGTGGTGTGAGAAGACACCTGCAAGCTTCAGGAATCACAAGATAGGACCCGAGGGTTTGGCTCTGTGGCAGTGATTTTCGAACAGGTGAGAGAAGCTCACATTGGGAAATTTGGGATATTTTTGGTGGTCTCAACTTGAAGGACATAGATCTTTTATGCCAAATGTGCGCTTTTCTATTGTCAATGCCATTGCATGCCTGAGAGCTATATTCCAGGTCTTATAGAGGCTGATCTTGATTGTTTTCTCTCCCCATAGGCTATAGTCTGCATAAAAGGACAGGAATATCTTGTGCGCAACCCAGATGTTGAGATGGTTGAAGTCAAGGCCGGTTACATGGACGATCAGAGAGACCCGTGCAGGGAGCCCCAACCCCCAGTGAGTGTCATACCTCCAGAGGATGGCCAGGAGGAAAGCCAAGAGCTGCAGAATCTGCCGGGAGCCACAAGCCTGTCAAGGGAGCAGGTGAGTGAGTGGAAGCAGGTAGAAGAGAGTCAGGTGGGTGTGGCTGCTTGAGTAATTGGGAGATTTGGCAAAGGTCAGGAGTGGACCCATTGCTTCCAGGAATTCCCATGGATACATTCAGTTACTGGACATTTTTCTTAGCCAGTGTGACAATGAAGATCATCCATCTTTGTCCCTCTGCCATGAAAGCTTCTAGTCTTAGGAGTGGAGAGAAGGGAATCATGTCTTCCTCACATGATGCTAGGTTCAATTTGCCCTGGTAAATGCGCTGACAGCTGATTTACCCGCGGCCACTTTCCCCGAGGGCACGTTATGTTTCAGAATATGATCATTCCTTGCAACTGAAGGAGTGACTCCAAATTGGACTCATTTTGCCCCCCAGTAGACATTGGGTTTTCCTGGTGGCTTAGATGGTGAGGAATCTGCCTGCAGTGCAGGAGACCTGGCTTTGATTGTTGGGTCAGGAAGATCTCCTGGAGAAGGGAATGGCTACCCACTAGTGTTCTTGCCTGGAGAATCCCATGGACAGAGGAGCCTGGTGGCTATAGTCTGCGGGTTCGCAAAAAGTCAGACACAACTGAGCCACTAATACTTTCACTTTCAGACATTGAAGAATGAATGGAAGACAGTTGATTTGTTCAGATGAGGTTAGGTATGGGTAGGGGATGCTATTGACTTGCATGGAGTAGAGACCAAGAATACTGGTCATAATCTTCCTATGTACCAGGTAACCGCCATCACAAAGATGAATCCAGGCAAAGTCTCCAACAATGATGAAGTCAAGAGACCTGGACCTAGAATTCTCTACTTCCAGAGTCAGGGGCAGGCAGAAGTGGGTATGATTTGGAGAGACCGATGCATAGAGAAGTCAGAGTGCCAACTGATATCCTAATTTGATTGCAAGATACAGTCTGTATAGATCCAGGACAATCTTGAGTATCAGGAGATGATTATCAATCAGGCTGATGGGGTGGACCAGAAGAAGTCAGGGCATATCCCCTAATATGACACTGAGAAAGTTGGAGTCTTAGATCAAGATACCAGGCAGATGGGGAAACAGGAAACCGTTTTCCATGGACTAAGGTAGATGGGTTATTGACTCTGCTTGGTTGCTCCTTGTCAGGACCAGAAAGCTTTCCCGCCAGAGACCATTCCTGAAATAGGTGAACCGGAGGGTCAGACGCCCAAGGAGAACTTGGAGAAGGACCTGATGGAAGACAGGGGAGAGGCAAAAACCCTTCAGTCTCAAGAACCTGAACTTCTGAAGGGTCCTGGTGAGTATTTAAAACCGTGAAATTCAGTGGAGTTAGTGACTCCCTCCTATGGTGGCACAGGGCTGGGTAGCCAGCATTACCATCCTTGGATAGGTGGGGTGGAGACCATGGTCCAGTGCCAACCTCCATCATCAATGCTGCAGAGTCCCACAGTCCAAGCTTTTAGCTTGGTTGCTTGATGGGAACTTCTCAGCCAACATCAGGGTTCCAGTGAGGCTGGCAGCACCCATTTAACGCGCCTTGTTAAATGTGGTGCTGAATCTCTTCTTTCAGCAGATTTTGGGAGTGTAGAGAGATATAAGAATCCTCAAGGAGAAACTGGTATTTAAAATGTGGCCCTGAACCCTTTCCTCCTGTGTTCCAGAGGGAGACGTTTCCACTACGAGTGGATCCAGAAGAGGTCCTCTGAAGAATCGCAGACGTGTCAAAAGGAAATGGGATAGCAGTCTCACTTGCCAAGACGTGCGTCAAGAAGCAGCCGCATGTTGGGACAAAGGAGAGTTCTCAGGACAGCTTGGGTCCCATTCCGTTGGTTCATCTGGCACCGTGGGACCCACCAGTCTTCCTGAGGGAGCAGAAACCCCGGGACAGGCACCCTCTGAATGCCAGGTGTGCAAAAAGAGCTTTCTTTATCAATCTCAGCTTACCCTGCACCAGAGGACACACACAGGAGAGAGGCCCTTTCACTGCGACATCTGTGACAAAGGATTCATACAGCTTTCAGACCTGCGGGTTCACGAGCGGATCCACACAGGTGAGAAGCCCTACAGCTGTGATCTCTGCCCCAAGAGGTTCACCCACGACTCCACGCTGCGCGCTCACAAGAGGACCCACACCCAGGAGAAGCCCTTCCGCTGTGAGCACTGTGACAGAGCTTTCAGCCACCGAGGGAATCTCAACGTTCACCAGCGCACCCACTCTGGGCTCAAGCCCTACGTGTGCCCCGAGTGCCACAGCGCCTTCCGTCAGCTGGGGACCTTCAGACGCCACCAGAAAATCCATTCCAGATAATCGCCCAGGACCCCACGGTCAGGCCCAAGTGCTTGCTGCTCCTAGAAGGAAATTCAGGATTATTTGTCACGTATGTGATACAATGAAAGGGTGACATGTGAAGAACTTAACGATCATGCTGGAACCCGATGGGATTGCATTCACATGAGTTAGGCGGATATCTGAGGGATGACTTATCTTTCCCTTCAGATTTTGTTTTCTACTTTAGTGTAGCCTGTGTTTTTCTGATAAGTTTTGGCTTTGTGTTGTTCGTCTTTCAGTGAATGCAGGTCCCATTAGTTTTCAGTACTTCTTCATGAAACTGGGGTCACTGCTGATTGTCCACCCATTAGGGAAGATTTAATTGTAAAATAGGATGCTCCTAGCAGAATGGCCAGATGAAATACAGGATCACCAGTGAAATTTAACTCTCAAATAAACAAAGACATTTCTGTCAATTAAGTGTCCTGTGTATTTCCTCTTCCAAGGTTTTTATATGGAGTGGCTGATAGCTGTGGTTTCTTATGTGGCCATTATTACGTGGAGATATCTTCCCTCTGTAGGGCATCCCCAGTGGCTCAGCGATAAAGAATCTGCCTGCAGTACAGAAGACCCAGGTTTTATCCCTAGGTCAGGAAGATCCCCTGGAGAAGGGAATGGCAACACACTCCAGTATTCTTGCCTGGAGAATCCCATGGACAGCGGAGCTTGGCAGGCTATAGTCCATGGGGTTGCAAAGAGGGACACGCCTGAAGCAACTGAACACACCTGTCTTCCCTCTGTACTTGTTTGGATATTTCTTCCCTAGGTGTGTAGAAAAAGGGAGACTTCCAAAACTGATAGGTGTCATTCTTCTGCCCTATGGCAGTGCAAATTCTGACTTTCTAAATGCTTACTCCCAAGTAGGTTCTTTTCACACTGTAGCTTTTCAGGTGATTTTAGAAAATTCTTCTGAGCTGTATTTACATAAGAAAAAATACAACTGTCATATCTCTATTCTCTTACTCCTGCGAACTCTTCAGACAAATGTAGAAAAAAAATTCACTAAACCAGGAATACCAATTCATTTCCCCCTAAAAAATGCAATCCATAAAAGATTAAAGTACAATAAGTGAGGTCTTCCACAAAACCAATGTGGAGGCTTCTTTAATAAGTCATGGTTCTTCTGGTGTAGTTTCCATGGAAAATGAATACCCCCGGCTTACCTAAAATGGTTCACTCTACAACATTCACCCAGTCACTCTGCTTTTGGGGTAACAGGCAGGGACCCCTGAAATTACCCTCAGCACCGTATAAATAGAGACATTTCGTCTCCTGGCACAGTTTGAGCGCCAGTCCCTGACTTGGGAACACTTTAGGGCAAGAGGGCTCGATGGAGTAAATGTCAGCTGGGGACATGTGAAGACTTCTCAGAGGTCAGGACACATGGACGTGGGTTTCAGAAGGGTTTGGTCTTCTATGCTGCGGTCATTAGCTCGAGACCTCGTGAAAACAACTAATCTCCCTAGATCCCCATATTAACTATGGTTGATTGTTGAACTATTGCATGACATGAGGAGAACTTGTCACCCAACTGAACCTGAAAACCCCAAAACACTAATTGTAAAATACACATGCACCCCAGTGTTCATGGCAGCAGTATTTACAATAGCCAAGACATGGAGGCAATGCAAGTGTCCATCAGACAGATGATGGACAGTCTGATGTCCATCAGAGGAATGGATGAAAATGTGGTATTAATGTACAATGGAATATTATTCAGTCATAAAAAAAGAGTGAAATTTTGCCACCAGCAGCAACATAGATGGACCTGGGAGGCATTATGTTTAGTGAAGTAAGTCAGACAGAGAAAAACAAATATTGCATAATATTATTGATACTTATAGGTGGAATCTAACAAAAATGGCTAATACAGCAGGGACTTCCCAGTGGCTAAGACTCTGAGCTCCCAATGCAGGGGGTCCAGGTTAGATTCCTGGTCAGGGAACTAGATCCTGTCTGTCAAGACTCAGAGCCTCTGAATAAATGGATATTTAAAAAAAATAATAAATTAATTAAAAATACAACAAGCTAGTGAATATAACAAAAAGCAGGCTCACAGATACAGAGAACTAACTAGTGGGTGACTAGTGATGAGAGGAAAGGTGGGGGAATGGAAGGCAGAGACTATTGGGTGTCAAGGTACAAGGATGTTGTGTTCAACATGGGGAATAGAGACTGTATGTGTTAGATAGCCAATGTCTAGCCATTGTCATTCTTTTAAAGTAACAGTAAATGAAGTGAAGAGTGAAAGTGAAAGTCACTCAGTCATGTCCGACTCTTTGTGACTCCTTGGGAATAGTCCGTGGAATTCTCCAGGCCAGAATACTGGAGTGGGTAGCCTTTCCTTTCTCCAGGGGATCTTCCCGACTGAGGGATCAAACCCAGGTCTTCCGCATTGCAGGTGGATACTTTACCAGCTGAGCCACAAGGGAAGCCCCAAAATACTAGAGTGGGTAGTCTACCCCTTCTCCATTAGATCTTCCTGACCCAGGAATCGAACCAGGGTCTCCTACATTGCAAGCAGATTCTTTACCAACTGAACTAGCAGTAAGTGACAGTTAACTCTTTTTGCAAGCTTGGAACGTTTCTCTTAAAATCATCCAGCCAGCAGAGGGCAGGGGTATCATTTCTCTACGTTCTTGCCAAACTGGATATTGTACTTTTTGACTCCAGAGGCACAAATATAAGGCCGTCATTTTTTTTTTTTTAAAGGATTTATTTATTTTGGTTGTGGTGGGTCTTTGTTGCTGTGCACGGGCTCTCTCTAGTTGTTGGACTTCCCTGGTGGTGCAGTGGATAGGAATCTGCCTGTCAGTGCAAGGGACACTGGTTTGAGCCCGGGTCCAGAAAGATCCCACATGCCATGGAGCAGCAAAGCCCGGGCACTATGCCACAGCTACGGAGACTGTGTGCCTGGAGCCTGCGCCCGCAGCAGGAGAAGCCACAGCCTCAAGTAAATACAAAGCCAGCTAATGAAATCATTATTTTAAAGACAGACAGAGACCAGAGAATGTGCGCTCTGGATGCAGCAGCAAGACCTGAGCCAGCGGACAAGTGAGCACGGAGGGTAGACATCCTGAGCCGTGCCCTTGAGACAAATACCAAATTGCTGCTTTGTACACCTGAAACTAATGTTAGACTGTAAGCCAGCTACCCTTCAGTAAGAAATAAAGTGAGAAAATAAAATAACCAGTGCTTCAAATGGGGAAATGTTCTTCCAACTGATGCCCCAAGGAGTGAGTATCTGTTTAAAGTAAATAAACCTTTCTGCTGTTCCTGCAGGAAGGAATTTGGTCCTTCATACGATACTGCACGTGGTCTGCCATTCTTTTCTTTTACTAGAATGCTATGTTTAAATTTTATCATGAAATATTTTATTATTATATAAATCATCATTAACACAAAGTATAATATAGAGGTAAAATTCTGATTACTATAACGACAATCTTTTTTTTTTTTTTTGGCCACCCCACGAAGCATGTGGGACCTTCACTCCCTGACCAGGGATTGAACCCGTAGCCCTTGCACTGGAAGGCGAAGTCTTAACCACTGGACTGCCACGGAAGTCTTTGTTCTAGTTTCTTGTGTGTATGCGCACTTTCTCTTTCAATGTGAACCTCAGAACCTGTTTAGTAAATTCTATTTTACAATAGCCAAGACATGGAGGCAATGCAAGTGTCCAATATTAAAAAATCCCTTTGGAACATGTCTTTTTTTAGTTTGTCTAGTTCCCTTTGCGTCTATTTACTTTTTATTTACAACCACATCGTCAGCCCCGTACCCAGCCCACATCATAAGCCCCATAAATATTCACTGAAAGAGTGAATGCATAAAATTATGGTGCGTCCACAGGGTAGAAGAGTGTGTGGTAGATAGAGCTTTATCCGCTGCACTGGCAAAACGCCTGCGATGAACTGACAGCTGGAAGAAAAATCAGGTTACCTAGCCATAGGCAGGATGGGGTTCTGTTTGCGTATCTGGTACAGGTGCAGGCAGGGGTGTGTGTGCAGGTGTGGGCACCTGGGCGTGCATGTGAAACCCACACCACACTAAAAGGGTTGCCACGAAAAGAATAAAGAAGTGAAGTGCACGCTTCTCTGCAGTTTTCAAGCTGCTTTGTCAGCAGCAGTAAAGACACCTCGCTTTAGGTTGAAAAGCTTTTGATGACTATTTAGTAGTTAAAAAAAAAAACTGCACGGAGTTGTGTCTAACCTATAATTCCATGAGTGTCAACCTTGAGCCTAAGTGGAGTCAGACACCAGCTGAGGAACTGGGGCAGCAGCAAGTGGGGAAGAGGAACGGGTGATTGGACAGCCAGAGGGAAATGTTGCCCACAGAGAGTAAGTCATTCAACCAGGAACTCCCAACGCGAGGCAAATGGGTGGTAAGCAAAACAAAAAGGAAAAAGAAAGAAAGAGCGTCAGCGCTCACAGGTGGATGCTGCCTAATTGCAGCCCAGAAGTCACTCTGCTCTCGCAATTTCAAAGTTTTAATTCCCTCTAATATGTTCAAATTCGTTTGTTCCCATAGCTCACTTGCTTGGAGGGCAAAGTTCCTTTTTTCCTTTGGGGTTCTCTCTGTCCCCGTGGCCTCAAAAATGAAGCTGTTGTTCTTGACCCTCCCGGAGATGGGTTGAATAATTGGTCATAATTACGCAGCCTGGCAGGAAAGATGAAGAAAACAGCCTCACCCACTTCCAGGGTCCCTCTGAGGGTTGTTAAGGCAATTTTAATGAGTCCCAGAGTGTGATGCTCAACTTCTGCCTGTTGAGACGCCAAACTGGCATCAAAAAGTTCACTCTGAAGATCTGGAAAACATGGCTTGCCACTTGTGAGTTGCCAGGCTGGGCTGCTTGGTTCAATGCTTATTAAAAAAAACAAAACTATCGTCATTGCCTGTTTCTGATCGTGAAGCCCCAACCTTAAAGGAAATCAATGCTGAGTATTCATTGGAAGGACGGATGCCGAAGCTCCAATACTTTGGCCACCTGATTGAAAGAGCCGACTCACTGGAAAAGACCCTGATGCTGGGAAAGATTGAGGACAGGAGAAGGGGACGACAGAGGATGAGATGGTAAAATAGCAATACTGACTCGATGGACGTGAGTTTGAACAAACCCCAGGACACAGTGGAGGACAGAGGAGCCTGGCATGCTGCGATCCATGGGGTCGCATGCGTGTCAGAGTCCAAGAGTCAGACCCAGCTTAGCCCCTGAACAACAGCAACAACAACAATATATCATATTTTAGGTTCCACGCATTAAGTGATATCGTATGGTATTTGTCTTTCTCGGTCTGACTTATTCACTGTTTTGTGGTCATCTCTGGGTCCATCCACGTTGCCGCACATGGCGTTATTTTGTCCTTTGCATGGCTCAGTAGTATTCCATTGTGTGCGTATCTCACATCTTCTTTATCCATTCATTGAGACAAGCAGTCTTAAAAGTTAGTGTCTTTATGTTTCCTATGTGTGTGTATATATATAACATAAATATGCTTATACACATAATATATGTATTTATATATAGTATATATTATATATACTATATATATACAATATATATTATATATACCGTATATATACACACAATATATATTTTATATGTATATATACAATGTATATATATTATATATAATACATGCATTATATATGCAAATACGTATATACACAGACACACACATTACACACGTGTATTTTTTAAATGCAGGAAAATTAGGAGGAGCAGCAAAGAGACTTAAACACAAGAGTGACATGATCATGATTTCCTTTAAAAATTCAAAATAGCATTTTCTGTAGGGACAGATGGCCCTGGAGGCCTGGACCAGAGGGGAGCCCACTGCCATGACCGACTCTGTCCCTCCTCTCGATGAGCACGCCCCGAGTCAGGCAGGGGTGAAGACACAAGTCTGAGCAGCATTCACAAACGTGTCTCGAGGGCCTTTGTTGCAGTTGGTGATAAAGAAAAGCAAGTCTAGAAAAGAAAAAAGAAAAGAAAAATAATTAAAAAAAAAAAAAGAAAAGCAAGCCAGGGGCCCAAGGGGCTCTCCCTGAAGGCAAACTGGAGTTGAAGGGCAGGTCTGAAGGAGGAATATTAAGTGCCCATGTTTATTCTCTTTCTATTTTTATTCTATTACCAGTATTTTCTAATTTTCCTCGTTACGGCTTCTTCGACATACCCCTCATTTAAAAGAGGACATTTAGCAAATCAAAACCACAGTGAGGTACCATTACATGCCAATCAGGATGGCTGCTATCCAAAAGTCTGCAAGCAATAAATGCTGGAGAGGGTGTGGGGAAAAGGGAACCCTCCTACACTGTTGGTGGGAATGCAAACTAGTACAGCCACTATGGAAAACAGTGTGGAGATTTCTTAAAAAAAATGGAAATAGAACTGCCATATGACCCAGCAATCCCACTCCTGGGCATACACACCAAGGAAACCAGATCTGAAAGAGACACGTGCACCCCAATGTTCATCGCAGCACTGTTTATCATAGCCAGGACATGGAAGCAACCTAGATGCCCATCAGCAGACGAATGGATAAGGAAGCTGTGGTACATATACACCATGGAATATTACTCAGCCATTAAAAAGAATTCATTTGAATCAGTTCTAATGAGATGGATGAAACTGGAGCCCATTTTACAGAGTGAAGTAAGCCAGAAAGATAAAGACCATTACAATATACTAACACATATATACGGAATTTAGAAAGATGGTAATGATAACCCTATATGCAGAACAGAAAAAAAAGACACAGATTTATAGAACAGTCTTTTAGACTCTGTGGGAGAAGGAGAGGGTGGGATGTTTCAAGAGAACAGCATCGAAACATGTATATTATCTAGGGTGAAACAGATCACCAGCCCAGGTTGGATGCATGAGACAAGCGCTTGGACCTGGTGCACTGGGAAGACCCAGAGGGAGCGGGTGGAGAGGGAGGTGGGAGGGGGGATCGGGATGGGGAACACATGTAAACCCATGGCTGTTTCATTTCAACGTATGACAAAATCCACCACAAATTAAAAAAAAATAAAAAAATAAAAAAATAAAAATAATAAAAGAGGACATTTAATTCCTAAATACATGGGATTTTTAAAGTATCTTTGATATTAACTTCTCATTTTGATATTAATTTATCATCTCAGTGCTTTCTCCTCTGCACCTGCTCTCTGTGGTTCTCCAGTCTCCTAACTTTATCGAGGCTTTCGATGGCGAAGTCAAAGATCTATCTTGGTACGTGGCACAATTCGCTTGGAAATAAGTGGGTTTTTTCCAAACATCTTGATATTGATTTCTAACATAATTACACAGCAATAAGAGAACACACTACGTATGATTTCAGTATCTTTAGACCATGAAATTTCTGCACCTGCTCTTGTGTCCCTGGATATGAGCCAGTGTCTCCTGGTTTATAGTCTAACTTGAATAGAATTTGTATCCTCCTGCTGTGTGAAAATTGTATAAATCTTAAACATGTCAAATTGGTTCATAATGTTTTCCAAGTCCACTATAGTCCACCTCTCTGTACATTAATTCTATTAATTTCTGAGAGTTTGACATTGAAACTCTGACTTAAAAAAAAATCTCAACTTATCTACTTAAAACAAACAATTGTAACAAGTAGTGGAACTATATGTAACTTTGTTCTGTATTTTCCAAATCTCGTGTAACTGTATTATCATATTTTCATGATTTTAAAAAGAGAAAGACAAAAAGCAAAAAAATTATATAACGGGACAATATGTGACTTTGTTTTGTATTTCCCAAGTCTCCTGCAAACCTGTTTCTTATTTTCACAACTGAAAAAAGAAAAGCAAAGACAGCCCATTTTCAGTGGTCAGTGAGCAGGTCAGTGGGCCAGACGTCCAGGGAGACACCAGGGGAGCCCATGGGTAGCTTGGTTTTGGGGTCTGGAGTAGACAGAGGGCTTGACCACTGTCTGCAGGGGGGTTTATGAGCCCTAGGTAGTGGAGAGGGTAGGGGGCAGAGAGCCCCGTATCTGGGTGAGGTCCCCAGGAAGGACTAAGCAGAGGAGGGGACCCAGGATACTGCCGGAGGCCACAGCAATCAGGACAGGGGTGGAGGAAGGGGGCAGCAACGGAGACATTCAGGGGCAGTGAGATGGTGATTCCAGCAAGGGATGACTCATCAGAGCCAGCGGGTCAGCTGGGGCTGACCCCCAGGGCTGACCCCATGTCCTCAAGAGAATTTACGGGGAGGTTACGGAACACTTGCTCCTGGGACATGAGCTTCAGAGTCCCTCCAGTGCCTCCAGATCAAAGATGTGCAGAAACCAGACGCCCACTGGCCTCAGACGCCTGGAGACCTGGCCGTCTTCCACCCTGGATCTTCCCGCCCACCACGGCCACATCTTCCTAAATGTGGGGGACTCCACAGGCCTCTGGCATGTTTGGAGAGCTCTGCCACCCTTAGGGAGTCACGGGGGTGCAGTCTGGGGCAGTCGACCCCTCCTTTTCTATTAGAAGTCATTTCTACTAGAAGTTAAGTAAGCAACTATAAGTAAACAAAAATAAATGTTCAGAATACCTTTTTCTAGTTTTTTTTTGTACTTGATTTGTGGTTTTGCAGAAGTAAGAAATATTATGAGGACTCTTCCCTGGGGGCTCAGATGGTAAAGAATTCACTGCAATGTGGGAGGTCTGGGTTGGGGAGACCCCCCTTTGAGAAGGGAACCCACTCCAGGGTTCTTCTCTCTCTCTCTCTTTTTTTCTTTCTTTCTCTCTCTCTCTTTTTTTTCTTTCCCTCCAGTGTTCTTGCCTGGAGAATCCCATGGACAGAGGAGGCTGGTGGGCTAAAGTCCATAGGGTTGCAGAGCTGGTCACGACTCAATGACTGACACTTTTGTGTATATGTCAGTCCCAATCTCTGAATTTATTCCTCCTCCCTTCCTGTCTGGTAACCATACGTTTGTTTTTTATAACTGTGATTCCATTTCTATTTTGTAGGTAAATTCATTTGCACCATTTTTTTTAAGGTTCCATGTGTAAGTGATATTGTGTGATATTTGCCTTTCTCTGTCTGAATTACTTCACTCAGGATGACAATCTCCAGCTCCATCCTGAAAGCCCTTTGGCCAAAACACAATTTTTTAAAAACTTATGCTTACAAACCAGTGGTTGTCAAATAGTTGAAGGCTTGGAGACATGATCAGTATGCTGTGCATGAAAGTAAAGGACTTTGAATGCTTCATGCATGAAATAATCTTTTTTTCTTTTTTTGACCTTTTTTTTTCCTGCCGTGTGGCCTGTGAGATCTTAGTTCCTGACTTAGTTCCAGATCTTAGTTCCTGACCAGGGATCCAACCCCTGGTCTCGGCAGTGAATGTGTAGAGTCCTGACCGCTGGATCGCCAGGGAATTCCCCAAAATCACTTCTTAAGAGATGTACGGGTAACAGATCATCACTGTTGTTGTTCAGTCGCTAAGTTGTGTCTAACTTTTTGAGACTCCATGGACTGTAGCCCACCAGGCTCCTCTGTCCATGGATTTTCCAGGCAAGAATACTGGAGTGGGTTGCCATTTCCTTCTCCAGGGGATCTTCCCCACCCAGGGATTGAACCTGTGTCTCCTGCATTGGCGGGCATATTCTTCACCAGTGAGCCAACAGGGAAGCCCTCAGAATATTTTTTAAAGCCACTTACAGGTCACGGGTCCCATACAAACAGGAGATGGGAGTCATAGGATGACAAAGATCAGGCTCAGCACAAAATTATTCTAAAATGTTGTTTTAGGATAGATAAGCAGGGACTTTGTTGGGGGTCCAGTGGCTAAGACTCCGAGCTCCCAATGTCAGGGACTCAAGTTCGATCCCTGCTCAGGGAACTGGATCCCACATGCCACAACTAAGACCCCGGACAGCTAGATCAGTTCAGTTCAGTTAACTCGGTGCTGTCCGACTCTTTGCGACCCCCATGGACTGCAGCACGCCAGGCTTCCCTGTCCATCACCAACTCCCAGAGCTTGTTAAATAAATAAACAAAAATTTTTGAAAAGTATCTGATGCACTTAACTCTTTTCCAGGTACCTAAAAAAAAAAAAAAAGATGAATAAGCAGACGCCGGTGGGAAGAAGCAGTCTGTGTGTCTGCCCCTGGTGTCGTGGGCACAGAGTGGACACCTGCAGCCTCCGGGCAGCTGGAGGGTGTGTGTGGGCAGTTAGCTTCGCGCTTGGAATCTGGGAGAACAGCGAGTGACCAGAGTCCCCTTGGTCCTGGAAGGAGCTCGTCCACCCCAACCCCCAAGCCCACTGTCCACAAGTCAGGGCCCTCTCTGAAGATGTTCCTGCTGATTCTACTTTTCCTGGGACTGGCAGACGCCTGCATCCCCCGGGAAGGTAAGCCCAGCTCCTCCTGCCGTCTCCCCCTCCTCCGTTTCTTCTTACCACGGGCAGGGGCCCGGTGGCTGGCCTCAGTGAGCCTCCTCGGGTCCAAGTCCAGGTTCCTTCCCACTCCCTGTTTGGAAATTCCCACTTCTCCTTTCCCTTGGTGGAGATGGAGGGGTGGGCGAGTCCTGGGAATCATGGCTCCTGCCCTTGGAGACACATAGACTTGTATCTGAACCCTGGTTAAGTCACCAACTCCTTAGGGGGCAAGGTAGTAAAAAGAATCCACCCGCCAAGACTGGAGATGCCAGAAACTCGGGTTCAAACCCTGGGTCGAGAAGACTCCCCTGGAGGAGGAAATGGCAACCCACTCCAGTATTCTTGCCTGGGAAATCACGTGGACAGAGGAGCCTGGTGGGCTACAGTCCATGGGGTCGCGA
>CM035288.1:59317916-59386195 GCA_020226075.1 Hydropotes inermis
GGATGCAAGGATGGATGGATGGTGAATGAGTGGATGGATGGAAGGAAGGATGGATGGATGATGAATGAATGGCAGTATGGATGGATGATGAACGGATGATGGTTAGATGGATAAATCAATGGATGGTGAACAAGTAAATGGACGGATAGATGGATAATGGATGGCTAGAAGGATGAGTAGACTTAAGTAGCTTTACCGATAGACTGGATGGGTTAGTGCATCTCCAGTGACACTTTCAGCTCTGGGCTCCTTGGGCAATGCATTGATCTGAGTCTAACACTGAATTCTCTCCCTGCACCCTGCTGCCTTCTTCCTGTTCCTGCTGGGATCCGGATGGCCTAACATTTTCACCTCCAGTTGCAACTGAAGAAAAAAGTAAGAACTGTGGACATCCCAAGTCTGTATTCCCATAGCCAGGTCCTCTCAGATTCATGTAGCTTTTAAGACCCCTCTGGGGATTCTAGAGCAAAGCGGGCTTCGTCTTGGGGGCCAGGGCATTGCTGGTAAAAGCAAGCTATCGACATCTCTGTCTTCTAGTGAGGCCTGCTGCCCAAAGGGCTGTTCATCCATCCTTTTGTCTGGGGAAGACAGGCTCAGTGGGTGAATGGAGAGCTCTCATCAGAAATAAAGAATGGTTGGAATATTTTCACTAGAGTTATATTCTGACACACACACACATATATAAATAAAATCTATCTGTAGGATTCATTTATAAAACTGTAATGCTAAAGATGGGTCCCCCGAACTTATGGTTGCTGGGGGA
The DNA here is from genome assembly GCA_020226075.1 of Hydropotes inermis. Lineage (NCBI taxonomy): Eukaryota > Metazoa > Chordata > Mammalia > Artiodactyla > Cervidae > Hydropotes > Hydropotes inermis. The sequence goes on from CM035288.1 coordinate 59,318,680, forward strand.
AGAATGAGGGGGAGGGACAGGTAGGGAGTTTGGATGCACATGGACACACGGCTGTATTTAAAATGCATAACCAACAAGGACCTGCTGCGGAACACAGGGAGGTCTTCTCAGTGTCACGTGCACCCTGGACGGGAGCAGGGCTTGGGGGAGAGTGGACACATGTATGCATGCCTGAGCCCCTTCACTGCTACCTGAAACTGTCACTACTTGGTTAACTGGCTGTACCCCAATACAAAATTAAAAGTTTAAAAAAAGAGAAGTAGAGCTCTCAACATCCTTACCAAGAGTGTAACCAGGCCGTTTGATTTTTGTCTAATTATACAAGACAAACTACGCACAAACAGCCTCTCGTGAAACCCCTCCCCCTGTGAGAACAGGCCAGGGTAAATGAAGGAAGGCTAAGCACACACACAGAGTGGCTCTTAGAACAAGACAGGGCTTCTCATCCTGGGGCCCCATCTTATCTTGGGCTTCCCTGGTGCCTAAGCTGGTAAAGAATCTGCCTGCAATGCGGGAGACCTGGGTTCGATCCCTGGGTTGGCAAGAACCCCTGGAGAAGGGAAAGGCTACCCACTCCAGTATTCTGGCCTGGAGAGTTCCATGGACTGTATAGTCCAGGGGGTTGCAAAGAGTCGGACACGACTGAGCGACTTCCACTTTCAACTGAAGGAAGGAAGGCGTGCATGTGGAAATCATCTGAGGTGGGTAAATTACTGTTAATTCAGACTTCTCTCTTGCTTTTATCTTCCATGCTGATCCTCTGACTCCTGGTCCTGTTTGTCCAGTCAAATGTAAGTCTGATCTCCTTCTGACTATGTAGGGAGTCCTTCAACCGGAGGAGGAAGGGGACAGGGGACAGGGGGATGGCTGTCTGTCATCTTCAACCTGGGCCGCTCACAGGATGCTTTCACTCTCAGCGTGGCTCCAAACTCAGAGCCTGCAGATCCCCGGGGCCAACCAGATGGGCTTCAGGGAGGTCGACCAGCCTCTGTAATCTCGTGCAAAACTGGGTGTGAGAATCTCGGTGGTTTCCCGGGAATATGGACTTCGTAGCTGCGATCAGATTTTCAGTAGGGCCCTGTGCACTAACGCATACAACCAGACTGGACCGCATTGTGCAGATTCATTGGTGGGCTGTAGATGAGAGAAGTAGGGTGCAGACTGGCCAAGCCTCCCTCCTTGCTAAGTATTAGCCATTCTGGTCTCTGATTATTGGTTGTTATGGAGACCCTCATCTGCCACCCTCCGGAGACTCAGGTGTAAGGGGGATGGGTGGTTGGATGCACCAGACCAAGGTATCTCAGGGTTTCTTGACCTCTGGGATAAATGTGTCTCGAGAAGGCAATAGTACCCCACTCCAGTACTCTTGCCTGGAAAATCCCATGGACGGAGGGGCCTGATGGGCTGCAGTCCATGGGGTCGCTGAGAGTTGGACACGACTGAGCGACTTCACTTTCACTTTTCACTTTCGCGCATTGGAGAAGGAAATGGCAACCCACTCCGGTGTTCTTGCCTGGAGAATCCCAGGGACGGGGGAGCCTGGTGGGCTGCCGTCTATGGGTCGCACAGAGCCAGACGCGACTGAAGCGACTTAGCAGCAGCAGCAGCAAAGAGGCCTATGGGCTTCCCTGATGGCTCAGGGGTAAAGAAAGACTTGGGTTCGATCCCTGGGTTGGGAAGATCCCCTGGAGAAGGAGATGGCAACCCACCCCAGTCTCTTGCCTAGGGAATCTCATGGACAGAGGGGCCTGGCGGGCTACAGTCCATGGGGTCGCAGAGTCGGACACGACTGAATGACTGAGCACACACAAAGAGGTCTGTGGTTCTTAGAACGACGCACAGCTCCTCATTCTGGGGCCCCATCCTGTCCTGAGACCCGGGGGATGCAGTGGGGGTATAAAGGATGAATTAACACATTTCACCTTCTCTCTGATCCCCGCCGGCTGCCTTTGATCCTCTCCTTCCCGCTGTTGGCGCGGACAACAGTGCTAAAAGGTAACATTCTTGTTCCCTCTCTCCCCTTGGGCTCTGATCGCCCTCTCTGATCACCCTTGGCCGACGGGGTAATTTTTGCCTGCCTTTCAAGGATCTTTCTTCTTGTGACTGTCGATAGCCCAGCTTCTAATCTAGAGACATTAAAAGTCGAGACTGGATATCTTGATGAAAAGAAAATAGTGCATCTCTCTCTCCTTCCCCCGTAAAAACTAGATGATCAGAAATTGAGCACATTTCTGTGGTCCTCTTGGGACTAAAGGAAAGCCATTTGGTTGCAGAGCTAAATTCAGGTCTATCTGAGATCTGTGGAAGAGGACACAGCAACCCGCTCCAGTATTCTTGCCTGGAGGATCCCGTGGACAGAGGAGCCTGGTGGGCTACAGTCCATGGGGTCACCAAGAGTCGGACACAACTGAAGTGACTTAGCACACATAATTCTTCCTTCTTCTGTCTCCATGCCCCTCGCCATGAACATACATGCAATCATCTCTATGTAAGCTTGTTATTATTATTATTATCAGTATATAGACAACTTAACCCCAACCCTGCAATGCATATTAATATATTCACCTTGTGGGTGAGGAAATAGAACTTTATAGAGGAAGTTGGAGAGATGTGAGTTTGAATTTTTGCGCTTTCATTCATCCATTGTGTGGGGCTTCAAAAATTAATACAATATCTCAGAGCTTCAGCTACTCTCATTGACAACATGAGGACAATTTTCTAACCTTAGAGGGTTGGTGTGAGATCACTAGAGGGAAAGAGCATTGGGTTTTTTCCTAGAGACAGTGAAGAATAGTTTCTTTCTCTCTTTCCTACCTGGCTGAAGAAGGGCCCATGAATGTGTCCCCCCCACCACCCCCGCTCACGTAAATCTCCCCGAAATCAAACACAAAGCCATTCTCAATAATCTCACCTAGTTGCTGCCTGCACCCACGGTGGACTCTGTTTCCAAGCCTGTCCCAGCTCCCAGCATCTGATCTTACTTTTTCTTCTCTCCTCACGGCTTCTTCTCCGTGGTCCCTGGTCCCACCGCTCTGTACCACATCTGCATCCTCCACCGCCATGCCAACTCTGGATTGACTGCTCTCAGGAATCGTAGGTAAATACCTCGCCGCATTCAAGATGCCCTCAGACTGTGACCTTTGAGGGGAAACTCTGAGCAAGATTTTCTGGGCATTTGACGTATGTCTGGAGCCGTGCACACACACACAAAACCCAGAAATTAGATTAGAGGCCCTGATGTCTGCTAGTGGTGATGCGGCTGAAAAAAGGGATGATGGGAGTAATGAGGAAACCCTAAGTCACGCCTGAGCTCTCATAGCCATACTTTCCAAAGAAGAGAGCTTCTTAAATCCGTTGAACTGGGGAAATCCACTAATTAGGTAGATTTCCTTCTGTTGCATTTGCACGTCTTTCGTTGTGTCTTCTCCAGGTATGATGAGCAGGCTGTCGGCAGATGGTAAGTGTGAGAATTCTGTCTTTTCTCGTGTTTCTCTTCTCTTGTCTATAAGGTAATGCAGATTTATGGAGTTTTGTGTTTTTAGTTATTTATTTAAATTCAGTGTTTTGTTTATTTATGTTTTCTTTATTTCGGAAGAACCATTCAGACAGTATGTGATCACATTTTGTCTCTTGCAGTTTTAAGGTAATGGAAATTTTTATTAGTGTGGAATGAGAGCACTAGAATTTTGCATGAGAAATATCATGTGGTAGATTTTTTTTAAGTTGTAAAAGATATATGCACATGAGAAAAGTTGTAGGAACATAAAATGAGAGTCAAAATCTTCCCCTCTGTTCCATTCCCAGTTCTACTGTCTTGGGACAGCCACTGCTACTAGTCTCCTGTGTATTCTTACAAAAAATATCCTTAGACACGTATATCTTCAACTTTTTGAGGTCAAGACTCAAATGACTGAGTCAAAGAGCGGAGGCCTTTTAAATTTGGACAGAAGTTTAACAAACTTACAGTTCCATAAACCACCTACAGAATGCTAATTTTCCCACCCCTTCAGCAACATGGGGAAGCATCTAGCTTTCTGATTTTTCAAAATGGGATGGCTGAAAAAACTTGTCCCCACGTTCACAGGTAGAGGCTGAACCCCAACAGAAGTTCCTGCTATATCTACTACTATCCAGTCCAATGCTATCGTTTATGTTTTCCTGTAAAGGACTCCACTTTAAAAGGACTTCCTTTATTTAAAAGCTTAAATAGATAAACTTGCAAAGAAAGCCTTACATTCCCTTAGTCAGTGAAAAGTCAGTAACATTTGTTCTAAGAAGATGCAATGCAAAGAAATAGAGAAAAACAACAGAATGGGAAAGACTAGAGGAGAAGGAAATGGCAAACCACTCCAGTATTCTTGCCTAGAAAATTCCATGGACAGAGGAACCTGGTGGGCTACAGTCCGTGGGGTTGCAAGAGTCGGACACGACTTAGCGACTAAGCCACAGAGATCTCTTCAAGAAAACTGAAGATACCAAGGGAACATTTCATGCAAGGATGGGCACAATAAAGGACGGAAATGCCAAGGACCTAACAGAAAGCAGATGAGATTAAGAAGAGGAGGCAAGAAAACACAGAAATGTACAAAAAAGAAGTCTTAATGACCCAGATAACCACGATGGTGTGGTCACTCACCTAGAGCCAGACATCCTGGAGTGTGTAGTCAAGGGGGTCTTAGGAAGCATTACTATGAAAAAAGCTAGTGGAGATGTTGGAATTCCAGCTGAGCTATTTAAAGTAATAAAAGATGATGCTGTTAAAGTGCTGCACTCAATGTGCCAGAAAATTTGAAAAATTCAGCAGTGGCCATAGGACTGGAAAAGGTCAGTTTTCATTCCAATCCCAAAGAAGGGCAATGCCAAAGAATGTTCTAAGAGGATAACTTCAAAAATAGACATAATGAAACAATGGAAATAAGTATTAATTATAACGATACTGATGACTGCTGAGGGTCTTAGTCTGAAGACAGTTCTCTCTTCAGCGGAAAGGAAGACCAGAGAGCATTAGAGAGAGGTTCTGGACAAGTTAGCATCGTTTTGAGACTTTTTAGAAGAAAGAGAATTGTAAAGTGAATTCGATATTAGCTTACATATTCCCACCATGTGACTCCAAAGGAGTGACAGTGAATCTGTGTCCACCTGAGACCTTGCCAGCCATCCCCAGGGGTTCCTGTCCCAGTGCAGAGGACACGCCTGGATCTGACGGAAACGTGAACTGGACTTCCAGGGTGGATACTCCTGGCCTTTCAAGCCAGCTCTGTTCTTTACCAGCATATGGGACCCTGGGGCAAGTCTGTTCTCTGCTCCCATAGAGTAGGGCTAGTAATCCATGCTATAAGGGGTGCTTCTTAATGTTATAATAAAATATAACATTCTATATGTTATAAAAAATATATGATGTTATAATAAAATCTATGAAAAACTCAGATATTGGGGAGCTGGTTCAAGTGGGCCCAGCTCCCCGCACCCCGTTTGTCCAGGGGTTCTGGAGTCCATAGCCCTCATCACTGCTTCTGCTCCTTTGAAGACAACAGGTTTTCACTTTTGTCCCCTGGGGTTCCTGAAGAGCTCTGTGCTTTCTCTGTGTCCCCATGAACCTAGAAGCAGAACCCTCCTTCCCTGGTTCCCGTGAGAAATCGGCTGAGACCCGCGAGTAACGAGAGCGGGCAGAACAGCCAGAGCCCTGGGCAGATGGCCTTCTCCCATCTCTGCTCCCTCTCTCTCTTCTCATCTCCTGTTTCCCTTCTTCCCACCCTGCTGTGGAGTTCCAAGACCTTCTCCTTCTCACAAGCTGAATAATACAGGACTCCCTAACGCCTACCCTCGAAGAATCCCCTCCATCCAGAAATATCAGAGCTTTATGGGCCAAGACCTCCCTCCTTGGAAAACAGCCAGACTTCATAAACAGTGAAATGTGCTTCCTAGTCAACATACAACACAGCTATAAGGCAAAGATCAACGTCAGATAGACCTCACGAGGCAAAATAACCTCAGATCCACAGCTGAGTGTGGATAAAGCCACATAGTCAGGGCTTTCCTGGGGGCTCAGTGGTAGAGAATCTGCCTGCCAATGCGGGAGACCCAGCTTCGATCCCTGGGTCAGGAAGATCCCCTGGAGGAGGGCACGGCAACCCGCTCCAGTGTTCTTGCCTGGAGAATCCCACGGACAGAGGAGCCTGGCGGGCTGCAGTCCATGGGGTCAGGAAGAGTCAGACATGACTGAGCAACTAAACAACGGCTACAGAGGCCGTAGTCGGGGCTTACAGGCCGGAAACCGTCTGTACAGACATGAAAACCGAGAGCCAGAAAGAGGCAGAGCATCAGAGGCAAAGTGGTAACTAACAGAAATTTCATGTGGGACTCCCCTGGTGGTCCACTGGTTAGCAAGACATCGCCTCCCGATGCAGGGGGCGTGGGTTCCATCCCTGGTCAAGGGCCTAAGGGCTCAAAGGCCTCCAGGCCAAAAAGCCAAAACATAAGACAATATTGTAACAAATTCTACAGATTTTAAAAATGATCCACATCCCCCAAAAAAAATTCTTTAAGAAAATTTCATGGGGCATCTTGGAAAAAGCCAGTATGTTTCAGGGCTCTGCTTCGATCATTTCTTTTAAGTCTCATCACCCCTCTGAGACGGGTGGATCCCATTATAATCCAGAGTGACTCCGTGTGCCCAGGACATGCCTAGTTTTACCTTAAAACTCTCTTACCCAGTGAACCCCTTCAAGTCCTGGGCCAACCAGGATGATCGGCCATCCGAATATAATTGCACTTTTATGAGAACCAAGCCCTAGAGAGATGGGGTAAGTTGCCCAAGAGCTGGGTCCAAGTCTTTCCCTAATCGCCCATCGTTCTTAGGATGAAGCCTGAGGTCTTTAAAATGACCCACAGGGCCGGGCATCATCTAACTCTGGACGTTCTTGGCTCCCCAGTCATCTTCTCCTGCCGTGTCCCCTCAGCGGGTTGCTCCATCCTTCCGAAGCTCCAGACTCCTTCCCACCCAGGACTGTCCCACCGCCGGGAGCGTGTCTCTCTCTCCCCTCCAAAGGTCTTCACCTGCTAACCCCTCCTCATCTTTCAGGTGTCAGATTCAGTGACAGTTCCTCCAAGACGCCTTCCCTGGCACCCCCACCAGGTCAGCAAACGCCGCCCCCGAGCAGGTTCCGGCCGTGCCCAGAAACCCTGGCCCTGCCCCGGGTTGGCTTCTGACTCGCGCGGCCGCCTCCCTGGCCTCCACGTGCCCGCGTTCCCCGAGAGTAAGACGCTTGTCCGCTCGCTTTCTGTGTCGCGTGCACGCCTTGCACACACCAGAGGCTCCACCAATGCTAGTTAGAGAGAGACAGGGAAGGACCGCGCCTCCACCCGCCTCCTGACTGGTCAGGGAGTCTCGTTGTGCCGTGTCCTTATTTCCCCGTGTCTTGACGCTCATCTCTGTCTTCCCTCTGCACCTCCGTGGGAACCTGGCTGCTTGCACCCTCGCCTCCAGACAGGACAGAGGAAGAAAGTAAGTGCTTTTTCAAGCCCGGGTCTGTGTCCTTGAGATGACACAGACCACATTGCCGTAACCCTCTCCGGAATCACAGCTTGTTGTTCAGTTGCTCCGTCCTGTCCGACCCTTCTGTGACCCCCGTGGACTGCAGCCCGCCAGGCTCCTCTGTCCCTGGGATTTCCTCATTAAAAATGCAGGGGAGGGGAATTCCCCGGTGCTCCAGGGGTTAGGACTCTGCCTTGGGTTTCAGCCCTGCTCGGGGAACCAAGATCCTGCATGTCCCCCAGTGCAGCCAAAAACCAAACAAAACAAGCTGCAGTGGAAAAAAACTACGGGGGGAGGTGTTGGTTCAGGCCTTGGCATTTCCTATTGTCTTGGGGTCAAAAGCAAAACTGTTACACATAGGGTGCAGTCGGGCTGTGCTTGTAACATTTCACAGCCATTGCTGTGGGGAGGGGGTCTGGAGGGGAGCCCTGGTTTGCAAGGACTGCCAATTTCTGTGGTGTAAATACTTTAGCTCTGGGCTGATCTGAAGCCACTAATTAGGCTTGGCAGTGGCTTGCAAAAGTTTTGCGGATTTAACAACCGTCTCTTGCAAGCCAGCTCCGGCACAGCCCCGGGTCTCGGGGATATTGCTTTCCTTTGGTGTATAAGTTGCTCCCACAAAAAAGGGCCTACCTGCCAGAAGAAACAGTTTGCTGGTTCTCAGGAGAGAAAGTGGGCCATTCTCTGGCTAGAGAGCGGGGGACACATTCTAAGGAAGACGGATGTATGCCCCCAGGTCAGGCGAGCTGGCGAAGCACCTCTGTCTCCCATCTCTATTGCGCCTCCAGGGCAGACCCTTTTCCACCTGTCACTCCCATGACCTTGAAGCATGTCTAACACACACGGGCCGCACCACGACTCCTGAAGCAAAAGAGAGCTCCCTTCTACGGCTGATGGGTGCAATTTTTGCTAATGGGAAGGGGTGGAAGAGAACCAGCACTGGAGCATCTACCTCTATGATACTGCTGAATCCTCACGTGGCACTCTGAGCCAGATGGAACCCCAGTTTTAAGACTGAGGCTTCCCTGGTGGTTCAGTGGTAAAAACCTGCCTGCCAATGCAGGAGATGAGGGTTCAGTCCCTGGGTTGGGAAGATCCCCTGGAGGAGGAAAGGGCAACCCCCTCTGGTGCCGTTTTTGCAGTGTTTCTGTGAGTCTATAATTAGCTCACAATAAAAGCTGACAAATAACTTTAAGAACGTTTAATGGGCGAACAAAGGAATGTGCTGGTGGGGGGCGGTGTGTATTGGATCCTACTCTCTTGCTCACTTTTTTCCATGTTGACCCCCTCATTTCTGGTCCTGATGTGCCTTCCAGTAAAAAGTGAGTTATTCTTCCTTTTCTCTGGTAATTCGGGTGTTCTCAGACACTGAGACCAAGAAGTAAGCAAGAAAGAGAAGGGACTCTTTGGATTGTTCTTACCCGGGGAAGACCCTCTGATCTCAGAGTCAAGTCACTCTCGACTCTGAAGGGGGCTCAGACTGACCCGCCAGGGTCCAGAGGACCCCGAGACCGCGCGGATAAGCCCCAGCGTTTGTGGTTTGCTGGGGCGGGTCTGAGGCTGTGTGTGTGACTGGGTGTGTGAGCACCCGGCCATCAAGGCCTCCAGATTTCATCAGAGGCCGAGCGCCACGGCCCCAGCACGCGGGGATGCACTGAGTGCGTGCATCTGCGGAGAGGACCCTTGAATGAGGGGGAGCTCGGAGCCGCGGCTCCCTCTTTGCTCCTCTCTCCTGGCCTTCCCCACTCCTGACCTCTCAGGAGGGAAAGGAGATACAAGTGGGTCGGGGGGTCTTCTTCTTCCGAGCTCCCTCATCTCTGGGGGACCAAGGCTCGAGGGAAACGGGTGTCTGGGGAGTCTGTCCACCGGGATAAACAGGGCTCCAAAGGAGGCAAGTGTAGTGGAAGCAGGCAGAGTCCCCACCCCGGCCCCCGGCCAGCCCATGCGATCTGGGGGCCCCTGTACCCCACCGCAGCGGGAGGACCAGCAGGGTGGGGTGAGCCGGGGAGAAGCCAGTCTCACTTCTCATCCTCTCCCTTTTCTGTTGATGCCCAACGGCTCCCGCTGCAATTTCTCCTCCCCACCGCCTGCACCTCCGCAGTCCTGAAACGTGAGTTTCTTTTTGCACATTGTCCCCGCGTCTGTCTTGTTTCCATTCTTATCTCTGCCATGAGGTCCCTTCCCAGACACAGCCTCACCGATCACAGAATCTTTCTTTTTTTATTAATCCGGGGACTGGAAAAAAATGGCTGTATGACCTTCACTTTCTAAAAGGGGGGTGTTTATGGGAACCAAGCTCCTGGTCAAATCAGGGATATGGGCAACGTTCTTACAATGATGGTGATGACTGTAAGGAAAATTCATTCAGGGTTTCCCGGGCGCCGGGCACATTTAATATATTTTGCTGCATTTCCCGGTCCAGGTAGGCATTATTCATCTGAAGTGTCTAAGGTGCCTACAACAAGGGGAAGGCAAATACATGGAGCAGGCGTGGGGGCTGCCTTTCCAGCCTGACCCTGATCCAGCGCCAGTTCCGTAAGCCACTGGCTGTTGTTTAGTTGTTCAGTCGCATCCGACTCTTTGCGATCCCATGGACTCTAGCCCGCCAGGCCCCTCTGTTCATGGGATCCTCCAGGCAAGAGCACTGGAGGGGGTTGCCATTCCCTTCCCCGGGGGATCTTCCTGACGCAGGGATAGAACCCGCGTCTCCTGCATTGGCAGGCGGATTCTCTACGGCTGAGCCACCAGGAGTGGCTTCGGCCACTACATTTCTGCTCTAACCCACATGGTGGGGCTCCCAACCATCTCCCCTTCGCGGCTCAGCACCGTCTGCCTGGGCTCTGTTCTCCTTTGCTCCCAGTGTCCACATCTTCTGATCTTATGACTTTTTTTTTTTTCCTTCTATGGTCTCATCTCTCACGGCCCCTTGCACTCAACGCTCTGGACTCTGTCTGCAACCCTGAACACTGTCCTGCCTCCCGGACCACATTTTCTTCTGGATGGATGACATCAGAGATCCTCGGTAAATAATCTCACTCCATGCGTGCCCCGAGATTTTGGCAAGTTTGTTTGGGAAAAGAAAATTCTTTTTTAAAAAAAGATTTATTTGTAGCTGTGCTGGGTCTTCGTGGCTGTGCGCGGCTTTCGCTAGTTGAGGGGAGTGGAGGCGACTCTCTAGAGGTGGTCTTGGGCTTCTGCTTGCGGTGGTCTTCTCGTGTTGTGGAGCAGGAACTCCAGGGTGTGGCTCAGTAGCTGGGGTTCCCGGGCTTCCGAACACAGGCTCCACAGTGGTGGTGCTTAGGTGCTCCAAGGCATGTGGGATCTTCCTGGACCAGGGATCTCGGGTCTCTCCCACACTGGCAGGCGGATTCTTACCACTGAGCCACCAAGGAAGCCCGGGAAGAATGTTCTTTTTAACTCTCCGTACGGGATAGGACCGTGCAGGGCAGTGGAAACTCAAAGATGAACCTCACATGCTTGTAACCTAGACAAACCCCACACAGACTGATGAGGGGACAGGCAGATAGTTTTAAGGTAATATGAACGTCCTGAGGGAGAAGCGATGAGAAGACAGGAGAGGCAGCTCAGTGTGAGTTAGTTGCATGTTGTTGGTCTACGGGCACTTAGGCTGCCTTTGGCAATTCCATGTGTACACTGTCTCCACAGGTTTGCTGAGCCTCCAGGTGCTGAATGGTAAGTAGTGACCATGCTAATTGGCTCCACGATTTGCTTTTGCTCCTGGACACAAAAATATAGACTTATCAGCTTTTCTTTTTTAATGTTGGAAGAGTCTTTTACATGGCATCATACCTTACACTCTTGGGTTATTTTTTAAAATTTCTTTTTCAATTTTTAATTGAAATCTTACACGCTTTATCATCATCATCTGAACATGATAAGTGTCTTTTTTTTTTCCGTTCATCCAATGACAGATACTAATTAATATTAGCTGCTCTGTGTTCAGTCCTGTTCTAGACGTTAGGGATACAGCAGGGAGCTGTTCAGAAATCTGCATCCAAATAGAGCTGATGAGAAGAGGAAGAATGCGAATAAATAGAGAAGAAGTGGGTTAGAAGCCTGTGGGATGCTAAGCCCGGTGCAGATGGCAGAGGAAGGGAGACGGGAAGGCAGGGCAGGAGAGAGGGATGCGTTATTAAAAGGTGATCAGGGAAAGTGACCTTGACAAAGACTTGCAGGAGGTGAGGGAGCCAGTCACAAGCACTTGCGGGTGAGGGTGTTCGTGGCAGAGGGGACAGCGGGTGGACAGGCCCCGAGGCCGCGCAGTGCCTGAGACCGGGGATTGCGGGGGGCTGGGCGCGTTCTGCGGCTCCTTATCTGGGGCGCCCAGAACCGCTCTTGACGGTTTGCATTCATTTCAGAATTTGTTGATGATTCCCTTTCTTCCTTTTCCCCCTCTCCTCTTCCTTCCTTCCCTTCCTTCTTTGCCTCTTTCTCTTCCTCGTTTTAGAAGAATCAAGCGACTGCAAGGAAGAAGGTAGGTGCATGGCATCGCGCCTGTTCCCATCGACAGGCCTGCGAGTCCCCTTGGTCTGTGTTAAGACAAAGCCTTAAGGAGACACAATTTCAGGTGCCCAGGGTCAGGGTTTCAGAACTTGAGAGGGTGTCCTCCTGAGGGGCAGCCAAAGCCTACAGACCACCTCGCCCCCGTGTACTGCCCACGGGTACCAAGGAGGCCAAGCACAATGAGGTGTGACTGGGAAACGTCTTGGTTTTTCTCCGTCGCTTCTTCTGTTGATCCCTGAAGTCTAAAAGGGTTCCTAGAGGTGAAGAAGGACGTTGAAACTGATCCCAGCCCTGCCAAATAAATAATTCTTAAAAAAAAGATTTGCATACATTTCAAAGGGACAGCTAAAGATGCCGAATAATTGATCCTTTCAAATTGTGCTGGAGAAGATTCTTGAGAGTCCCTTGGGCTGCAAGGAGATCAAACGAGTCCATCCTAAAGGAAATCAATCCTGAATGTTCATTGGAAGGACTGATGCTGAAGCTGAAGCTCCAATACTCTGGCCACCTGATGCGAAGACTCACTGGAAAAGACCTTGATGCTGGGAAAGATTGAGGGCAGGAGGAGAAGTGGGAGGCAGAGGATGAGATGGTTGGATGGCGTCACTGACTCAATGGACAAGAGTTTGAGCAAACTCTGGGAGAAAGTGAAGGACAAGGACGCCTGGTGTGCTGCAGACCATGGGGTCGCAAAGAGTCGGACACAACTTGGCAACTGAACAACAATGAAGGGACCGAGGAAGGCATTACAACCACAAAGGAAATTCTCTAAGAAAAGGGGAGGGGGTCTGCCTTCCTGAAATTTCAACAAGGAGCTCTTTCTTTCTCATTTTCCCCTTCACACTGGCAATGTTCTGGTTTTTGACTGGAGGGCCTGTTTAGTAAGGTGAGTTATATGTGTCAAAAATGCAGAAATAGCCTAGCTAAAACCACAAGATCAGTAAAATAGTACTAAAGGAGAGTTTATTGTGCAAAGAATAGTTCTTATCCTGGGAGCTTTCAAATTCAAAACTGATATGAGATGCAGGAGCAGGGTGTTCCTCATAGGGTAGCTTATAATGTGAAATTGGGGAAATTGTTTATATTTTAAAATGATGGTTAATACAATGTGGTTTCCTGAGGGCACAATGGTTGGTTAAAAGGGGACTATCTTCAGCCATTTTGGGGAAGATGACTTAAGTTCCTCTCATGATTACCAGAGACATTTAAAAGAAATTATTTAAATTTTGCTTATGTTCCTGAAAGAAGCAATATTTAATATAACATCCATGACTCACGTGGGTTCCTCCACTCTGGGAATTTTCAAGTGTCATCTCCTTTTTAAAAAATATCTTATTACTATTAGGGGTTTTTTGTATGTGATATTAAAATGTAATGTAACACTTTCTTTAAAATTTAAAATGTGAAAAGAAGAGGGAAAGAATATTGAGCAAGTGAAACTGGGCTTGTGCCCCAGATGGGGTCTGGAATGAGGAGGTGACAGGGTCAGATCTGGCGTTAGGTCTCTGTGGCCCCCAGTGGGAGCTGGTCTGGGGAGAGGAGTGTGGAGTAGAAGGCTGGTGCAATGGCAATCAGCAGGGGATGTGAGACTGGTGCCTTGCAGATGAAGAGGGGAGGTGAGGGCACCCCGTGGCAATGGACCACATTTCAGTCCCAGAAGCAGGTGGATTGAAGGTGTGGGGTTCAGAGGGAGACCTGTGTGGACAGAGTCGGGGGAAAGGCAGGATGTCCACACGGGGCGGCAGGCCTTCACGTTGGTCGTGTCCACTTGGATCTCCCCAGTAAAGTTCCTCCCAACGGCCACCACCCCCAAGAAGCCGCTGAAGCAGAAAACCAGATGGAATGGGCTGAGATGTGCCTACATGATGGTCACCTTCTTGTTCGTGTCCTACAATAAAGGAGACTGGGTACGAGGAGCCGGGTTCCTAAAGGTGGAGAGGGAGGAGGAGAGCGTGGGAGCACGGAGGAAGGGAGGAGGAGCTGGGTACCTCGGGGAGGAGGGGGTGAACAGATGGAGGGGGGGGGGGGGGGGGAGCACAGAGGAAGGGGAGGAGGAGCCGGGTATCCGAGGGGTGGGCAGGATGTCGGACGGCAGTGAAGATGGGGAGCACCTTGCTGCACTTGTAGAAGGATCAGTGCTAAGGGATTTGGGCTGGGAATACGGAAGGGCCGAGGCGATGAGCCCCAGCCTTGCGCCCTTGCTTAGATGAGTGGTTCTTCGATGAGGGCGACTTTGCCGCCCAGGGGACACTCAGCAGCGCCTGCAGACATTTCTGGTGGTCACGTCTGGGGGAGGAGACGCTGCTGGCACCTGGCGGGTGGAGGCCAGGTGCATGGCTTCCATAGGACAGTGCCCACAACTAAGGCTGAGCCGGGTCCAAGTGGCAGGGGCGCTGAGGTTGAGAAACCCCAGGTTAGAGCACCGTGTTGTTTACTGGGATGGAGTGGACTGGCTGGAGGGTGGGGCAGTAAGAGGGGAGGCTGAACAGATCAATCGGATCACGGATGTCACCCCGGCACTGCCGGGGTGGGGAAAGGGAGGCAGGCAGGAAAGAAGAAAGGAGGCGTGGGGAGGGACGGAGGGGGACTGGTAGAGCCGTCTCACCGATACCGTCTCTTTCTGCTCCCGGGTCCCCCTCTTCTTCAACCTCCCCAGTGTTACTGCCATTACTGTGGCCCAGAGGCGGACAACAGGTACGTCCCGTGGGGAGAGGCTTTGTCCCCTGCCGGGTCGGGCGGGGCTTGGTTCGGATTCCCCAGGTGGGTTTGCAAATGCCAACTGTAGAATCACAGAGCTGAATGACTCAAGTTCATTTCCCTAATCTCAAGCCACAGCTTACCAATGATAAGGACGTGGAGAGCAGAAAGAATTCATTTGTGAATTCCCTCAAAGGTTATGTGGGATTTTTTTTTTAAAAGGTGTGGCAGAATACACATAATATAAAATTTACCATGAGTGACGTTTCGTACACTCACCATGTTGTACAACCCTCATGGCAATCTAGCTCCAAAAACTTTTCATCATCCCTAAAGTTACCTCTGCAACCATAAGGAGTGTCTCCTCCCAGCCCCTGGCAACCACTAATCATCTCTCTCTCCGTCTCTGGATTTACCTGTTCTGGACATTTCGTAAACACGGACTCCTACACTACGTGGCCTTTTGTGTCCGGCTTCATCCACTTAGTGTGTTTTCAAAGGCCATCAGGGCTATAGCATGTATCAGGACCTCGTTATTTTTCAGGACTGAATGGTATTCCTTTGCACGGATATGTGCCTGTTTATTCATTCTTCAGTTGAAGGACATTTGAGCTGTCTCCACCTTGTGGCTATTGATATGCTGCTAAGAACAACTGACACACACACTTTTTCCGTGAACACCTGTTTTCCAGTTCCTTGGGGGTACACACCTCGGCGTAGACAGTCTGGGTCATGTGATAATTCTATGATTAACGTATTGAGAAGTGCAGTCAGTACATTTTTATCAAGTAACTGCACTATGATGAATTCTGCATTCACTAAAAACAGTTAAATGGTGAATTTTGTGTCATGTGAATTTTACCTTGATTTTTCAAAACTATAAAAAGTAAAAACAGGTGCGAGCTGGAGTCACCCCCTGGGGCTGTAGTTTTCAGACCCCCCACAGCAGACTGTGACCCCCTTCGGGAGCAATGAGATGCTCGACCTAGCCCCCAGATCCCAGAGCAAGCCTTATATATTCAGCCCTGCGCCAAGCCTCGGTGACCCCAGTGTGCTAGGCTAGGGGTGCAGCAGGGGAGGTCCTTGTGCTGTTGAGGCATGCCCCTAGGGGGAGGGCAGGGAATACATCCCCGGAGCTTCCTCCAGCTGCTGTGACAGACAGGAACTGGAGGGGGCAGCTTTTTCCACTGAGTGTTCAGAAGAACCCCTCTCTGAAGAGGAGACATTCGCATGGTGAGACGGCGAGGAGCAGCCGGCTGAGATTTAGGGAAGCTTGTCCGGTGGGTCGGAGGGGCCAGGTGGGCAGAGTCCATAGAGCAGAGAGCCGTCCAGGATGTAAAGCGATGCTCAAAGGCATTTCCCTCTTCTTTCTTCCCTTCCTTAGAAACAACCCCTGCTGTGCCTTCTAACTGCCCTTCTCCATCTCAGCTCAACGCTCACGAGTCCTCCATCTCCCAGCTAGTCGGTCTGGCCTCTGGGGAAACCTCCGTGTTCCTAGACTGCCGATTTGGAGGGTGAGGCGTCGAGTCCTTTGAGGGATAGCACCTGTCTGCCCAGAGGCGCGGCCTGAAGGTCTCTGGGAGCAGAAGCACTGAGAGAAGCTGAGTGAGCGTCTGCAGCGGTCTCCTCCACAGCTCCCCTCTAGCCTTTTTCAGCCCTTCCCCAATGTTTCTGTAATAAAAGGTACACATGACTGAATGCCTGCTTCTTCATCGAGACTTAGCTGTGTGCGGTGGCAGTGGCAGTCGCTCAGTCGTGTCTGACTCTTTGTGACCCCATGGACTGTAGCCCACCAGGCTCCTCTGTCCATGGGCTTTCCAGGCAAGGATACGGGAGTGGGTTGCCATTTCCTTTCTCCAGGAGATCTTCCTGACCCAGGGATCGGACCCAGGTTCCTGCATCGCAGGCAGCTTCTTTACCATCTGAGCAACCAGAGAAGCCAAGAACCCTATCTATCGCGTAATTCTAGCGGCAACCCTTGAGGAGGTTCTACCATGCTGCCTGCCTTGTAAGTGGAGAATACAGAAGACAACTCCTTTCCATATCCTGGCTCTGCCCTTCACTGGACGGCAACTCCGTGGAGGTTATTGTTTTTTCACTGCCGCCTTTTACTCTCTATAAAAGTGGGGCATTAATAGTGCAGGAGACGCCTAACCACCTTGATGAGCACCAGTTGTTTTGTTCACCAAGAAGTTGGTTAAAACGGGCAATGAGGGGCATCCCAGGTGGTGCAGTGGATAAGAATCTGCCTGCCGAAGCTAGGGACACGGGTTCCATCCCTGGTCCGGGGAGACTGCACATGCTATGGGGTAACTAAGCTGGTGCACCAAGAGCTACTAAGCTCAAGCTCTACAGCCAGTGTCCTGCAACGACTGAGGCCCGCTCGCCTAGAACCTGCGCTTGGAATCAAGAAAAGCCATCGCCCTGAGAAGCCCGTGGACCATGAGGAAGAGGAGCCCCTGCGCGTCACAACCAGAGAAAGCCCTCAGGAAGCAACGAAGACCCCGCGCAGCCAGAAAACGTTTTATTCAAAAGAAATAAAAAGCACAATGAAAAATACTCCGAAATCCGTAACTGTACACCCATTTGCCAACGTTTTCCTATAGCACCAGAGGTTTCGTTTTGTTTTTAGTTTGGGCCTATGGAGAGGGGAACGGCTCCCGACTCCAGTGTTCTTGCCTGGAGCATCCCGTGGGCAGACGAGCCTGGTGGGCTATACAGCCCATGGGGTTGCAAAGAATCAGACGTGACTGAGTGACTAACACTTTTTTTCTTTAGTTTGGGTCTAAGCACCTATATGTTCCAGTCTGTTCCTTAAATGGGAAGCAAACATTCTTATACAGCAATGTGAGGTAGGTGGAGGCCAGGGAAGATGCTCCACCCCCTACAGTGGATAGGATGGCCTCCAGGCACAAATGCCAATGACACTGAGCCTGAGAAACGCAGGTCCACTTTCCGAGACCCCTCGCTCAAAACATCCATTCCCCTTGTTCGATCCCTGCTGTCTCCGTGGCAAACGGCACTTCACAACGGGCATTTAATAAAGAACCACTAGATGAATGAATAAATGCCCAGGGATGCCAGGGGGACGCAGAGGCGCAGGGACTGAGACCCTTCAGTGGCCTAGCTCTCAAGAAGACAGGCCTGAAGTGGGAAGTCTTGTGTTTCTCACCAAACTGGGAGCAAAAAATAATAGTAAATAAACAAAAAAGAGTGAATGAACCCAGCAAAGTGTCTGAGCACTTACTAGGAAGCAGGCACCCAGGCACGGTCATTTATTACTTATTATTTCAATAACAGAGCTTTGCCAACACCAGGCGGGAAGCTCAGAATCACCCAGTTCAGTGACTGAACTGAACTGAACTGACAGTCTCCAGACAAGAAGATTTTAACCTCTTGGTTACATCGCCTACCATTTCCAGTTCAGTATTTGTGACAGACTGGCAGTAGTAACAGACACAGAAGTTCAAATGATGTCTTGAGGCCATATTTATAAATCTGATCTGGACTTCAGTCAGTTCAGTTGCTCAGTCGTGTCTGACTCTTTGCGACCCATGAATTGCAGCATGCCAGGCCTCCCTGTCCATCACTAGCTCCCAGAGTTTACCCAAACTCATGTCCATTGAGTCGGTGATACCATCCAACCATCTCATCCTCTGTCATCCCCTTCTCTTCCCACTTTCAACCTTTCCCAGCATCAGGGTCTTTTCAAATGAGTCAGCTCTTCGCATAAGGTGGCCAAAGTATTGGAGTTTCAGCTTCAGCATCAGTCCTTCCAATGAATATTCAGGACTGATTTCCTTTAGGATGAACTGGTTGGATCTCCTTGCAGTCCAAGAGACTCTCAAGAGTCTTCTCCAACATCACAGTTCAAAAGCATCAATTCTTCAGCACTCAGCTTTCTTTGTAGTCCAACTCTCACATCCATACATTACTGCTGGAAAAACCACAGCCTTGATTAGACAGACCTTTATTGGAAAAGTAATGCCTCTGCTTTTTAATATGCTGTCTAGGTTGGTCATAACTTTCTTTCCAAGGAGGAAGCGTCTTTTAATTTCATGGCTGCAGTCACCATCTGTGGTGATTTTGGAGCCCCCAAAATAAAGTCTGCTACTCTTTCCAACATTTCCCCATCTATTTGCCATGAAGTGATGGGACCGGATGTCATGATCTTAGTTTTCTGAATATTGAGCTTTAAGCCAAACTTTTCATTCTCCTTTTTCACTTTCATCAAGAAGCTCTTAGTTCTTCTTCACTTTCTGCAATAAGGGTGGTGTCATCTGCATATCTGAGGTTATTGATATTTCTCCCAGCAATCTTGATTCCAGCTTGTGCTTCATCCAGCCCAGCATTTCTCAGGATGTACTCTGCATAGAAGTTAAATAAGCAGGGTGACAATATACAGCCTTGACATACTTCTTTTTCTATTTGGAAACAGTCTGTTGTTTCATGTCCGGTTCTAACTGTTGCTTCCTGACCTGCATACAGGTTTCTCAAGAGGCAGGTCAGGTGGTCTGGTATTCCCACCTCTTTCAGAATTTTCCAGTTTATTGTGATCCACACAGTCAAAGGATTTGGCATAGTCAATAAAGCAGAAATAGATGTTTTTCTGGAGCTCTCTTGGTTTTTTGATGATCTAACAGATGTTGGCAATTTGATCTCTGGTTCCTCTGCCTTTTCTAAAACCAGCTTGAACATCTGGAAGTTCACAGTTCATGTATTGCTGAAGCCTGGCTTGCAGAATCTTGAGCATTACTTTACTAGTGTGTGAGACGAGTGCAACTGTGTGGTAGATCTGGACCTACTGTTTTGTATTTGTCAGGAATCAAATACAAATGATTGTGTCAGGAATACAAATACAAATGGGGACTGGAAAAGTCTGTTCACAGTGGCCCAGAGTGAAGCCTTTCATAAAATTTACCAAGAGAAGATGGCTGGGCTTCCTCAAGCCCTATTCCCATGGGAATGATGGCCTGATATCCCTGGATTAGATGTAAATGCTGAATATCCTGATGTTCCGGTGTTCAAGCATGCTCATAGAAAGCAAACTTTAATCCTACAGTTCCGTTACACACTTCATTGAAAATAACCGTGTTCCAAGAATACTATTTCATACTAGGTGGAAGTCATATAAAATTAAAGGTTCAGTGCCAGAAATGAAATTTTAATGTAATACATACAGACACCCACTACACATGCATACACACAAAAAGAAAACATTGATGTATATAATAATGTTCCTTATTAACTGTAAGCTACTGCTGCCTCAAAAAGTTACATGGTATTTCAAACACACATAATAAGAGGAAAAAAACCCAGTATTTAAAATTCATGTGAGTTCTGATTTGTTAATCAGTAAAAGTAAAAGGTTTCCAGGTGGTCTAGTGGGTAAGAATGGGCCTGGCAATACAGGGAACGCGGGTGGGATCCCTGACGGGGGAAGATTCCACATGCCCTGGGGCAACAAAGCCTGTGTGCCACACACACCTACTGGGCTCACACTCGGGAGCTCGGTGAAGCACTTCTAAAGCACTAGTGTGTGTACTCGGTGGGCGGGGATCATGATGATCAGCTTGCGCACAGTTCTCTGATTGGCTGACGGTGACACAGCAGGGCCGTGTCACACGGGTCAATATCATCAGGCCTTAAGTTGCAGGAGGCCTGGGGCTATGTGCTCACCTTCATGAAGTATTAATAGCTTGTCCATTTGGAGGGAGAGAGGGGTTCACAGCTGCAAAACAACTCAGCAAATGTGCATCAACTACCATCTGCCACTTCAGAGGGGAGCTGCAGCGAGAGGGGAGCTGCAGCGGAGGCTGTGGGGGAAGGCCTGCCCCTCCATCGTGGGGTCCTGCTTGGTTACACTTCCAAAAACCACATACACTATCTGTGGGCTCTCCCTGACACACAAACTCACAACCACAAAAACCGGGATGTACAGAGTCAGTATTTTAACCTCTGTGGGCCAATGTCTGTGGCCGCTACTCAGCTCTGCATTGTCCAAAGGCAGCCACACATGACAGGTGGGGGTGCACAGGCACACACACTCAAAATTAGTTTCCAAAAATAGAAAGTGAAACGTGAAAGTGAAGTCACTCAGTCGTGTCCGACTCTTTGCGACCCCCATGGACTATATAGCCTACCAGGTTCCTCCGTCCATGGGATTTTCCAGGCAAGAATACTGGAGTGGGTTGCCTTGTCCTCCTCCAGGGGATCTTCCCGACCCAGGGATCCAACCACAGTACCCTGCATTGGCAGGCGGACTCTTCACCACTGAGCCGCCAGGGAAGCAGTCCAGTTCAGTCGCTCAGTCGTGTCCGCCTCTTTGCGACCCCATGAATCACAGCACGCCAGGCCTCCCTGTCCATCACCAACTCCCGGAGTTCACCCAAACTCATGTCCATCGAGTGGGTGATGCCATCTCATCCTCTGTCATCCCCTTCTCCTCCTACCTCCAAATCCCTCCCAGCATCAGGGTCTTTTCTAATGAGTCAGCTCTTCGCATCATGTGGCCAAAGTACTGGAGTTTCAGCTTCAGCATCAGTCCTTCCAATGAACACCCAGGACTGATCTCCTTTAGGATGGACTGGTTTGATCTCCTTGCAGTCAAAGGGACTCTCAAGAGTCTTCTCCAACACCACAGTGCAAAAGCATCAATTATTTGGCGCTCAGCTTTCTTTGTAGTCCAATTCTCACATCCCTACATGACCACTGGAAAAACCACAGCCTTGACTAGATGGACCTTTGTTGGTAAAGTTATGTCTCTGCTTTTTAATATGCTGTCTAGACTGGTCATAACTTTTCTTCCAAGGAGTTAAGTCTGCAGTGATTTTGGAGCCTCCCAAAATAAAGTCAGCCACTGTTTCCCCACCTATTTCCCATGAAGTGATGGGACCAGATGCCATATTAGTTTCCTGAATGTTGAGCTTTAAGCCAAGTTTTTCACTCTCCTCAGTACACAACCACAAATGGTGGGTTACGTACACACAGCGCACAATCGCAAGCCGGCCCCCGCATGCCCAGATCACGGGGGCGAGCTCACACCTCCCATCGCTTCAGTCTCGCGGTCACCTCACGCGCCGCCACCAGAGGGCGCCCGCGTCCCCACCGGGCCCACACGCAGCCGCGTCATCACAAGGCGTGGAAACAGGCCGCACGGGCTCCTGGGAGGTGTAGTCCGAGTCTCCAAAGGCGCCGCGCATAGGACTCTGGGGCAGTTCGTCCAGCCAAGTCGCAAACCAGATTCCATCCTTGTGCTGGAGGACCATCCCTTCGCCCCTCTCCTGGGTCCACTCGACTCTGGGCCAGACAGATCGGAGCCACCGTGAGCCGGGACCCCTCAACCTCACGTCACGACCCGGGCTTGCCCGTCGAGAGCCGCGCCACGTCCCGGAGGCTTCTGGGAGGAGCAGCCTGAGCTCGCAGTGCGCAGGCGCCAGCGCGCGCGTTCCAGGCCGCGGGTGAGCCCGGTTCCACGTCCCTTTAAGCCCTGGAAGAAGAGGGGGGGTGTTGGGACGGAACGCCCCCGGACGGGAGCGTGTAGGTATGGATGCCCAGGAGGGCAGCGCACTGGGGAGACCGGGTCTGGCTGAAGGGCCCAGGGAAGGGCCTCAGCACCTGAATCCGTCTACGGGGTCTCCTAAGCACCGCTACAGGTGGGGCCCCCGGGAGCGCAAAGCGCACCTTGCACCTGCGCGCTTTGGGGCAGGGGGCGGGCCACGCCCCCGAGAGCGGCTCGGGTCGCGCGAGCGGGCGGGGCCTCGGGCCCGCGCCGGCGGGAGGGGCGAGCGAGCGCCTGCGCGCCGCGTGGCTCTGTTTGGGGGCGGGGCCTCGCGCTCTTGGGGCCGCCCCGGGGGCGGGGCCGCGGCCCGTCGACGTGTGCGGAGCGTGACGGGGCGGGGCCCGCAGCGGGGGCCCGGGGCGTCTCGCCGCGGAGTGCGCTTGCGTGGGGAGCGACCCGGGAGCCGGGCCTGCGCGAGCTGCCAGCGCAGCTGCTGTGGTCGCCGCCGGGGCGCGACCCGGGAGGATGGGGTCAGTGTGGAGATGTGTCTGGCTGAGCTTGTCTGTCTGGGCGCTCGCGACCGCTCGCGGGGCCGTGTCTGGTCGTCTGGTGACGGAGTGTGAGGTGAAGAACTGTGTGTGAAGCGTGAGGTGGCGTCGCCGTGCTGTGAGGGGAGGAGGGCGTATGGTGGCGCTTCTGCGCGTCTGTGACGGAGCCGGCCGTGTGGGGACGGGGACGTGCCTCGGGCCCGCGTTCGTGTTTCCCCGCGAGGTCTGTGGTGGTCGTGTGAGGAAGAAGCGACTGCGCCTGTGGGAGGGCGCCGGGGGCGGGCGTGTGAGTGCGGCTGTGAGGATTCGTGCCGCTGGAGCGCGTTCGTGTGTGTGTGTGTGTGTGTGTGGCGCTGTCTGGCGTGGCTGCGTGGTTTGGCCCGGTGGCTGTCCGACGTCAGCGGCTCTGCGGCTGTGCATGGGTGGCCCTGTCACGGCGCCGTCGTGCCGTGTCTCTCCCTGCAGCCGCGGGAGGAGGGTCCCCGTGGGGAGGACGCTGCGCCGCTTCACAGGAGTGCGGGCTCTGGGTGAAATCGGGTGATGACAGCACCGCGTCAGCGCTGGGACGGTTACCTGGGGAAACGTGGCGAAATCAAAATTCCCAGGACGGAGCGCGGCCGTCACAGCGCGGTGTGGGCTCCGGGTGTTCCGTGTCGTGCCGGTGGCCCTGCGTCCATGTCCCCGCCCTGAGGTGGGAGCACAGTGGGGAGTGCTGGCAGAATCTTCGTCTCTGAACTTGAGGTTGGGCGGTCATCCTGGAAGCTGAGGAGCTGAACTCTTCGGGCCCAGTTGCTCCTTTTTGCCTGTTATTGCATTAATGCATCTGGGGGGAGGGCAGAGTCAGCCGTGGTTTGCGAGGTGGCATAGGGGTAAAGAACCTGCCTGCCAATGCTGTCGACACAGGTTCAGTCCCTGGGTCGGGAAGATCCCCTGGAGGAGGAAGTGTCAGCCCACTCCAGTATTCTTGCCTGGAAAATCCCATGGACAGAGGAGCCTGGTGGCCTGCAGTTCATAGAGTCAGAGAAGAGTTGGACAAGACTGAGCACGCATACACAGGCATACGCATATGCATGCAGTCTTCCCTGGTCTCTGGGACCTGTGACTGCATATGATTGTGTGTTTGCACACACACACACACACACACACACACGCATGCAGTCTTCCCTGGTCTCTGGGACCTGTGAGTGCATGTGATTGTGTGTTTGCACACACACACACACACACACGCAGTCTCCCCTGGCCTCTGGGACCTGTGACTACATGTGATCGTGTGTTTGCACACACACATGCATACGCATGCAGTCTTCCCTGGCCTCTGGGACCTGTGACTGCGTATGGTTATGTGTTTGCACACACACACACACTCATGCAGTCTTCCCTGGTCTCTGGGACCTGTGACTACATGTGATCGTGTGTTTGCACACACACACGCATACGCATGCAGTCTTCCCTGGTCTCTGGGACCTGTGACTGCATATGGTTGTGTGTTTGCACACACACACACGCACGCACGCAGTCTTCCCTGATCTCTGGGACCTGTGACTGCATGTGATTGTATGTTTGCTTCCTACCAGTGTAGCTTGGGTGATTCTGGGACTTCTGGTTCCATCACTCAGTTGTTGTGTGATTTAGGGAGAGGTCACTTATAGTGCCACTGAAAAATGGAGATAATAGTACTGATCTTATGCTTGTGGCGAATGTTAAGTACTGGGTTGGCCGAAAAGTTTGTTTGGGTTTCTCTGTAAAATCTTTAGAAAAACTGGAATGAACCTTTTGATCAACCCAATCGAAAAGTACCTGACACAAGTAAGCAATATATACGTGATCATTGCTTTATTATTAGTGTAATAACTGCAGAGATTTCACAGAGAATAAAATCCACACAGGAAGAAAAGCAAGAAGCGGAGCCCCAGGGAGAGGGTTTCCGGTCGAGAGATAGAATAACCTTAAAGTCTAGGTCAAGCTTACATTCAGAAGTTTCTGGTCAGGGTCCTGGGAGGGCGGGAGCAGAGGGTCTTCCTGGATGGAGCTGTCCCAAGGGAGCGTGTGGGGTTGCCATCCCAGATGGGAAGTGGCAGGGACTGGGGAGAAGTCTTCCTAGTAACACAGAGATCTGGAGACGTCTGTCAGTCTCTTAACTTTGGATAGTTAAGGTCAGATAGTTTTTCACTGGAGTGGGGTACAGGGGAGGGCTATCCTGTATATTGTAGTATATTTAGCATTATCTCTGCCTTCTACTCACTAGAAGCCAGTAGCACACCCCGCTTCCCCAATTTTGACAAGCAGACATGTCTCTAGACACAGCCTGGTGTCCTGTGGATGATAGAGTCCTCCTAGTTAAGAACTCCTAGTGTACAGGACCATGATGAGG
Source organism: Hydropotes inermis (assembly GCA_020226075.1). Classification (NCBI taxonomy): domain Eukaryota; kingdom Metazoa; phylum Chordata; class Mammalia; order Artiodactyla; family Cervidae; genus Hydropotes; species Hydropotes inermis. The sequence goes on from CM035288.1 coordinate 59,343,855, forward strand.
GCACACCATGAATATTCTCAGGGCATGAGGGTGGGCCAGAGTCTGGGGTGCTCAACGAGAGAGGGGATAAAGGGATATTGTTCTGGAGATGAGAAAGAAAAAAACAGTATCTGTGGCCTGCAGCCAGGGTAGGCTCTGAGAGGCAGTCCCTCACTCAGCATTCAGATACCTGCCGTGGGCTAGGCTGACAAGACAGACTGGGTTTCTACTCATCTGGTGCTTGCATGTAGTAGAGAGACGAAGTTAAATTTATAACAGGTGTCAATAAGTATCTTAAAAAGTAAAGCAGGGTGAAGGGATTATACAGTGATAGTGGATGCACTTTCAGTATTAACACCAAGGCTTCCTGTGGACATCTCAATTAACTCCAAAGCCAGGAGTGACTCCTTGGTATTCTTTTTTAAAATGATTATTGATTGATTGACTTCTTTTTGGCTGCATGGGGCCTTCGTGGCTGCTCTTGGGCTTTCTCTGGTTGTGGGGGGCAGGGGCTACTCTAGTTGCAGTGCGCGGGCTTCTCATTTTGGTGGCTTCTCGTTGCAGAGCATCCCAGGCTCTAGAGCGCGGGCTCAGCAGTTGTGGCACATGTGGGCTTGGCTGCCTCGAGGCCTGTGGGATCTTCCCGGACCAGGGATCACACCCGTGTCTCGTGCATTGGCAGGCGGATTCTTAACCACTGAACCACCAGAGAAGTCCCTCCTTGGAATTCTTTGATCAGGGGATTTAAGAGTTTGAGCTTATCAAAGACTTTGTGCTCCACAGTGCTCATCAGGTCTGGGCTTCAGCAGGGAGATCTCCAGCTTGGGGCTCCGAGACTGGGGCAGTAGTTCTAAACTGTGGCTTTGCATAGAGCAGAAATCTTAGAAGGTAGGAGTAAGACATGCTTGGACTCAGGTCCCAGAGATTGACTTGATTATTCTGGCATCTGACCCCGCCATCAGTTTTTAATTAAAAAAACTCCCAAGAGATTACTGTGTACAAACAGGGTTGAGAGCTACAGCTGTGAGAGTTTGGGGGCTCCTCTGGGGCTTCTCAAAATCAGAGAAATTAATTTGATGGTGGGGAGGGAAGAGGAGATACCAGTGCTTCAATATCTTGTTAAAGGTAGTTCTGACCGCTGCACTTCCCTGCAGTGGGGACATTCCTAGCCCCATCCCATTTTAAGTGGGGAAGTCAAATCTGTCCCCACGCCCAGCGGAGAAAATGGCAGGGCTGACATTCAGGTGCAAAGCCTGTGTTTTCTGTCACAGCTGCACTCGCGTCTTTGGAGAAAGTGCCTTCCTATATCCCTGGCGTCTGGGGTTTCAGGTTCAGGGTAAGAGCGAGCTTAAAACACCAGACAGGTGGTGCGGCAGGAAGAAGCTGGCTGAAGAGAGGTGGCGAGTCTGTGCCTTTCAGGGGTGTCGGCCCGTCCCCAGCTCAACACCCAGCGAGCCCCCCGGGGCACGGTGTGCTCCGCCCAGACGGGAGGCCTGGCCACTGTCCAGTAACTTAAAAGAAAGTTACTTCTCATTTTTGGCCGTGCTTGGTTTTTGTTGCTTTGCGCAGGCTGTCTCGAGTTGCGGTGAGCAGCGGGCTTCTCACTGCCGTGGCTTCTCTTGTTGCGAAGCACAGTCTCTGAGTGTGCGGGCTCAGTAGTTGCAGAATGTGGGCCCAGGAGTTGTGGCTCATGGGCTCATTAATTGTAGTGCACAGGCTTAGCTGCTCCGTGTCATGTGGAGTCTTCCTGTACCAGGGATTGAACCTGTGTCCCCTGCACTGCTGGGCGGGTTCTTATCCCCTGTGCCATCAGGGAAGTCCCACTGTCCAGTGGCTTTTGTGTGTGTGTGTGTGTGTGTGTGTGTGTGTGTTTCAGCAAAACTTTACAAAAATAGTGGCCAGATTTGGCACACACACTGTATTTTATGGACCTGTGCCCTAGACTATGATTTTTCCACGAGGTCTTGGACTGAATGCTCTGTTGATTCCCCAGGCCATGGCTGGGCCTTGGGGAACCTAGGTGGGGTAGAGCGGACTTCAGAATTCTCTTTCTTAGGCCCACTGGAGACAGAAGCACTGGGCCAGGGAGAGGGTTGATGTGGGAGATAACTGGGGTGGGCAGGAACCACCTGCTGCCATGAGCTCATCTTAAGTAATGCTGATTCCTGGGCTGACTCAGGAGCCACCAGCTCCCAATCTACGGGACATCAGAGTCACCTGGGGCACTTGTTTAAAAACTCAGGGGCCCCTGACCCCAGACCTTCCAGGATATTCAGTGAATCTGTGCTGGGGGTTCATCGAGTCTGTTCTTCCGAGCAGCCAGGATGGCCTGAGTTCCACCTCTCAGTGGAAGTGGGGCTTGTGAGGGACAAAGGGGAGCATGATGACAGTTTAATGAGCCAGTTCTGTCTTTCTGCAGGTGGCGCAACAGTCTATACAGAGACCCGACTTGCCTAAGGTCACTTGGAGCTGATGTCACTTTTCATCTTGGGTTTCTGGCAGGTAGTGGTGGGGGGAGGGTTGCAGGTGAGGAGTCTCTGAGCAGGAGTCAGATAGATGGTCCAGGGAATGATTTTTGAGAGAAGTTCTTCTCTGCCTGCTGTGCATCCAGCTCTGGAAAGATGGTGGCCGGGCTAAGGGCTGAGACTGAAGTCCTCTGCATGAGGAGGTGGGAGAGCGCTGCTTCAGCCCCCATGCCCCAGGTTGGGGCCCGTGTCCCTGGATGGGCCCCCGCCCCACCGTGCTGCCCGAGTTCCTGGGGGGAGAAAGCCGGAAGCTGGAGGATGCAGCTGTGCCTTCTCAGGAGCCCGGGGAGGGGTGACCTGGGAGAGCAGGCCTGGGAGCTGTGGAAGTCCGCCAAGTCCACGGTGGTCCATGTACCGGACATCATTTCGTGTTTCAGACATAGGCCTTGACGACCTGTTGTGCGTGGGGGACACAGCTGGGGGCTGGTTGTGATGAGGGCACTCCTGAGTCCTGGGGACAGTGCCAGCTTAGGGGTACAGAGGGACAGAATCCACCCTCCCCACCACCATCACGCCGGCTGGAGGGGAGCTTGTGGTCAGCGCCCCAGCTGGGAAAGGAGAGAATTCCAGAATGTGCCAAGAGCCAGACCCCAGGCCCCAGACACGAGGTCCAGGAGACACCCGACTCCAGGCACCCTTTGAGACCTGGGGAGGGGACCGGATCCGGGGGACAGTCTGTGCGCGAGGACCTGGACCCTGTCTGTCCTGTCATGGGGGCCGTGTGCCTGCGGGAGGTGTCAGGGCAGCAGGCGCAGCCGCTTTGCTCTGCCGCTGTGCCTTCTGCAGAGCGCTCAGGGCAGCCTCAGCGGCCTCTCAGATGTCCTCCTTGTTCTCCCAGAATGGCAGAACATTCCAGGTAGGGGGCACGCTGGCCCTGCATGCAGGTGCCGGGCTCCAGCTGGGCCTCCTGAAGCTTGTGCAGCCGCTCCGCCTCCTTCCCCAGCTCTGTCTTGTGGCCAGTGAGCACCATGGGAACCCCATGCAGAGACGTGTGGCCTCAGGGAAGCCCTCAGTGAGAACGTTGCCATAGCTGGTGAGGTTCGTGACATCCTGGCAGGTGGGCCCGAGGCGGGTGTTCAGGTGGGACAGGGCCCGCAGCCGTCGTCGTCTTCCTGCCTAGTGGTGTCATGGGGGTTCCCGGTCACCTCCTTGCAGCCCATAGCCATGCTGGCCGTGTCCTTGTTGAATGGACGGGGCGCAGCGCTCGGGGAAGCAGCGACATCTCCCACGGCCCCCGTTGCCCACGCCCACGCCCTTCAGCTCCTTCCTGCCTGGGCCTGGGCTGGCAGTCAGGGCTGCGGCTCCGGCCCCGAGGTATCGAGCCAGGAGCCGGCAGCACTGGCAGCAGTGCGGGTGGAGCTTTCCAGGAATTTTTGAAGCTTGTACTCATGCAGGTTCTAGCCATTCTCATCTTAGGAGCAAGACTTAGAGCGTTGTGCTAAAATTGCACAGCCCTTTCCTACCCTGTGGTCGGGGATTCAGAATATGGCCCGGTTTAGAGCCCTGCCCTGAGGTGTAGTGGGATCCAGCCTCTTTATTTTGTGGTGTTATTTCGAAGAGGTGATTGTGCGTTTGCCAAAGCATAGACAGGGAAAAGGGAGTTTTGAAACCTAGTGACCCAATTCCATTCTTCAGGAACAGTCATTGCTACCAACTTCTTTATTTTTTTTTTTTTTTATTTGTGGTGGATTTTGTCAAACATTGAAATGAATGCTACCAACTTCTTTATTCCGTTTCCAGAACTTGTCTGTGCCTTTTCACTCAAGTATTCCTAGCCTGTTTTTTTTCCTAAGCATGTTCCTCTACACCTATTTTCCGTCATTACACCACGTCTTGGAAGTCGTTTCACACACGACAGGCACAGCAGATTTCTTAACCTCAGTAGAGCTGACATCGTGGGCCTGATCGTTCTATGCTCTGGGCACTGTCCTGTACCTGTAGGATGTTTAGCAGCGTCTCTTGTCTCTGCCCATTAGAGGCCTAGAGCACCTTGCCCCTCAAGCTGGGACAACTACAAATGTCCCAGATGTTGCATCTTCTGGGAGCAAAATTACCCCCAGTAAAGACCCACTGGTGTAGTGCTGCCTTATTCCTTTTAAGGCTACCTGGTGCCCCCTATGTGAATGTAGCGTTCACTCACTCCTTTTGTTACTGATAGGCAGTTGTTTCCAGGCTCTTAACAGGTAGGTAATCATAATGGGGAGAACCTTTGTATTCTGTTACAAGTTAATCACTAAAGGGCCATCACCTGTAAGCTTAAATTATACATGGTGGCCCATCTCTGGGAACTCTGTCTGCCAGGTAATGAGCATGGAGGTAAAATATCTTTGTTTAGGTCTCCGGAATCCTCCTGACCAGGGCCACCTGTGAATGACTGCAGGAAGGAAGAAATTAACACATTGCTTTCAGAGGCTGATTGGGACCAGGAAATGTTTGCCTTTACTCCCTTCCCTTTTCGCATAAAAGAAGCCTGAATTCTAAGTTAGGCAAGGTGGTTCTTCAGGCCGTGAGTCCACCACCTCCTCAGTCTCCTGGCCTTCCAGATTAAGTCGCTGTTCCTTGTTCTAGCAGCTCGTCTCAGTTTATTGGTCTGTCATACGCTGAACACTGTGAGCTTGGACTTAGTAAGGTAATGATAATTTAAAAACTAACACTTGTTTAGCACTGGCACTCCCCTGAGTTTGTTGAGTGTTTTCTTTCTTTTAATTTCCACAGCAGCCCTGTGGAGGTGTCTTGGTCATTTTCCTCATTTGGCTGTTGAGGAAGCTGAGGCCCAGAGAGGACAGGGTGGGTGTCTGAGTCACACAGGAAGTGGATGGCGAAGTCGGAAGCTAAACCCAGACCGCCTGGCTCCAGGTGGATGCCCTTCACTGAAGGACTGTCCTGCCTCCTCCTGCAAACCCTGTCATTTTACACGCATGCAGGAATGTCACACCGGAAATACCTGGGCCAAATGCACCCTGGGTATGTGCACCCTCAGTCTTAGGCAGGACTGCCCAGTCGCCAGTCTCTCTCTAACCAGCACTGTGTGAGAATTCTTACTGCAGCCCTCTTGGTGGGTGTCAGGTGTCCTTGGTGATGCTTGGTGTATACCAAGTTAAAAAGGAAAAGGAAGGTGAGAAATAACTGTGTGCCTGTTGTTGAGGGTAACTCAGGTAAACTTCTGCCAGCTAAGCGCGCAGCAGGTATGTGTTTACCCCATTGTACAGATGAGCAGACTGAGGCTTTGTGTAGCTCTCCCACAGCCAGTTCGGCAGAGACAAACTTTGAATCCAGAATTATCTGATGACAAACTGCTATTCTTTCCTCCCAGCCGTGCTGAGTTCCTTGGAGGAAGTTACTTCGTGGACAAGAATCACGCACCTTTAATTCAGGGTGTGTGACACTATGAGAAGCCACAGGATGGATGCCGTGCCACTTCCTGAGGCAGTCCACTTGACTTGAGGAATCAGAAAGGAAGAATCTGGTAAGTGATTTTAGACACAGTTTTATATTAACACAGATTTATCATGACATGGAATGCAGAAGTCATATGGTTGCAGAAAACAAACAGAAGACTTCAGGAGTTTTATGTGGTGGGGCAGCTGCATTGGGGTGTTCTCAGGCTGCTGAGCTAGACATTAGCTCTTCTCTGCTATGCAGGGACGTTAGTCAGAAGACCTTAGAGGCCACGTGGCAGTAAAGTGCTGGAGCTGGCCTGCCCCGGCTCACGCAAGCCCATAGTGCACACATCTCCTCAGCCTCAGGTTGAGTGGCATCAGTTTGATATCTTATAGTGCACTCTGATGGCGGTATTTGCACCATGGAAACTGGCAGACATTGCAGACTACCCAGCATCCATTTTAAATACAGCAGCGTGTACATGACCTTCCTACAGCAACCATAAGTTCGTTCTCTAAGTCTGTGAGTCTCTTTCTATTTTGTAAGTAGCTTCTTTCGTATCCTGTCTTCAGATTCCATATATAAGGGATGTCAAACAGTATTTCTCCTTCTCTGTCTGACTTCACTCTAGGTCCATCTGTGTTGCTGCAGATGGCATTGCCTCATTTTTTTTCATGGCTGAGTATATAGATTATATATATGTCCACATCTTTATCCGTTCCTCTGTCAATGCCCATTTAGGTTGCTCTCATGTCTTGGGTACTGTAAGCAGTGCTGCAATGAACGTTGGGTGCATATGTACTCTTTCAGGTCATGTTTTTCTCTAGATCCATGCCCAGGCCTGGGGTTGCAAGGTCATCTGGTAGCTCTCTTTTTAGTTTTTTAAGGAATCTCCATATTATTCTCCATAGTGTCTGTACCAATTTCCATTCCCACCCATAATGTAGGAGGGTTCTCTTCTCTCCACACTGTCTTTAGCATTTACTGTTTTAGGATTTTTGATGATGGCCATTCTGACTGGAGGTGATACCTCACTGTAGTTTTGATTTGCATTTCTCTAATAATTAGCAATGTTGAACTTCTTTCAATGTGCCAATTGGCCATCTGTGTGTCATCTTTGGAGAAGACCTACTTAGGTCTTCTGCCCACTTTTTGAGTGGGTTGTTTGTTTCGATGCTGTTAAGTGTCATAAGCTGTTTATAAGTTTTGGAAACTAATCCCTCACCAGTCACATCGGTGCAGATATTCTCTCCCAATCTGTGGGTTGTCTTTTTGTTTTGTTTATTGTTTCCTTTGCTATGCAAAAGCTTTTGAGTTTGAGTAGGTCCCATCCCGTTTGTTTTTGTTTGTTTTTATTTCCATTATTTTGTGAGATGGATTGAAAAAGATATTGCAGTGATTATATGAGATAGTGTTCTGCTTATGTTTTCTTGCAGGAGGTTTATAGTATTCGCTCTCACGTTTAGATCTTTAATCCATTTTGAGCTATTTTTGTGTATAGAGTTAAAGAATGATCTTGTTTCTTTTTTTTTTTTTTTTTTCATGTTACTGTCTAGTTTTTTCAGCACCATTTGTTGGAAGAGACTGTCTTTCCAACATTGTATAGTCTTAATAATACCTTTTAAAACTCAATACAGTATATCTGACATACTACCTTTTCAACTTGTAATCAGTATAAACAATTACCCATGAGATTTTTTACATTTTTTTTTTCATACTAGGTCTTTAAAATCAGGTATGTATTTTATGGTTAGAGTTCACCTCAATCCAGACACTTAATTTTTATTGGAGATACTTGATCTATATTTAAATTTTGTAATATTTATTATTAGAGGGAGGTCCTGGGTGGCCTAGTAGTTAGGATTCTGGGCTTTCACTGCTATGGCCTGGGTTCCATCCCTGGTTGGGGAGCTGAAATATTCCACCAGCCACGTGGCATCGCCAAAAAACAAACAGACCCAAATTGTGCCAGACATACTTAGAATTTTATAGTGACTGAACTAAGGGTCAGTTTTTAGTCTTACATTAGTCATACATTTTAATTCGATGATTCTAGTCTTCATCATTTTTATGGTTTTAACAATAAATGAATTGAAATAAAATGGAACAGTTTCTTATTTCCAGAACTCGGTGCCCCTGGTATTCATGTTGGACAGCACAGGTTTAGAGTGACGGGGCAACAGAGGGCCCCCCTCAGAGGCGATTCTTGACATCTCACCTCTTGCTCTCTCACCCTGGCGCACACCGCCGAGGTACCGCCTTGAGATTTCTGCGCCTCTGTCTAATGAGCCCCTTCTGCAGCTCTTGCTTCCTGCTTCCTGCCCCACCAACACACATCCATAGTATTCGCCACGTAGCCACCAAGAAAAATGTTGTTAAATGTTAAGTCGGTCACATCATTCCTCTGCTCAGCTACCACTCCTCCCCACACCTTACCGTGATTAGATCAGTTCCACGCTGCTTATCACTCGCTTCATGACCCAGCCCCTGCTGCCCCCAGTCACCTCAGGCCCACCATTTCCCTGCTCCCTCCCGCTGCTCCCGCCCGCTCTCTCCCCTCCACACGCCCAGCGTGGGCCTGCCGCAGGGCTCTTGCACCAGCTGTAGCTCTGCCCAGAGTGCCTTTCTCCCCGCGCCCAGGTGACTCACAGGTGCACTGCAGTCTCGCTGCGGCTCAGGCGCCGCTTCCGAGAGGCCTCCCCCAACCCCCGCCCCTCCTTCCCTGCTCAGGTCCTGGTTCCTTCACAGCAGGGGTCTCAGTTCATGCTGGGCTCTGTGTGGGCCTGTCCTCCCTGCTGGAACGGAAGACACCCGGGAGCACCCGCTCTGACTGCTCCCCCGCCAGCCCCTGGGACGGCTCCTGGCACATGGCGGGCGCTCCACAGCTCCTGGTCCCTTTCACTGTCTCCTGACCGGGCGCCTCCGTGATCTCAGGCGTAGATGCTGTTGGCTGCAGCTCCTCTCTGCTGTTGAGAAGGGGCGGGAATGTTTCAGACGATGCTCTTGGCTCCCCGGTGCGTGTGTGTGAGCAAGGTGTGGGCCCAGAGGCTGTGGGCACTCCCAGTGGCCCCGCAGCCTCACGGCTTCTCTTCTCCCTCAGGCCCGCCTTCTCAGTGCTGTGCCCTCCTCCAGCTGTGAGCCGGCAAGAGGGAGGAGAGGATGCCTGCAGCTCGGGGGAAGTCCAAGTCCAAGGTAAGCAGTGACTGCTCTTCCTTCAGGAAAGTCCTTGTGCCTTGTAGGAAACCATGTCTTTCCCTGCTGCCCCATGGAGACACAGCCAAGACCTGGTCCCTGGTTTCCTTCCATCACCTCAGGGGGTGGGAGCGTGAGCAGGGCGCCCCTCTCCTCTTTTCTCAGTGTGCGCCTGACCTTTCAGCTATTCAGTCAGCATCTCCAGGGGCTCTGCCTGTCTTCCCTCCCCAGAGAGAAGACCAGAGACACCGTGATTTCTCAAGGTGGACATGAGTGCCCAGGTGGGACCTGCTGGGGCAGAGGGCCGGATGTTCTCCTCCGGAGTTAATCTCTCATGTTGCTTTGTTTCTACTTGTACAGCCCATATTTATAAGGAGGAAATTTCTCTAACTTTGAGAGACTTCTGACCCTGTAGGTGTTCAGATAAAGTTAGTTGGAGCCAGGCCAGTGAGACAGCCTCCTATGATAGGCATGTTTGAAGATGTTAGTGATCAAGCGATTTTCTACAGTAAGCCTCCTGAATGCAGTTTCTCATAATAGACACTTTTGCTCTTCAAGTTGTGTGTATTTGTTCCCTATTTTATTGCCACAAACGTGACCATTCAAGACAGCACACATTTATTTTCACAAGTTTGTGGGTTGGGGTTCAGACCCAGCTGGGGTTAGCTGGGTCCTCTGTTTTGGGTCTCACAAGACTGAAATCAAGGTGTCTGCCAGCTGTGGTCCCATCTGATGCTCAGGGTCCTCTTTGAACTCAGTGGTTACTGGCAAAATTTCATTCCTTCTCCTCCGCTTCCCATGTGGCTCCCTTCAGCCCATCTTCAAACCAGCATCAACAGGTCCAATACCACTCATACCAATACCAATACCACTCCCCCACTTCCCTTTCCCACCAGCTGGAGAAAATCCTTTGCTCTTGGGCGCTCCTGTGATGACACTGAGCCGACCTAGATAATCCAGGCTACTTCCTCCAGTTTCAAGGTCAACTGATTAGTAACCTTGATAACATCTGTAAAAATTTTGCCGTGTATAATGCACTCATATGTGGTTAGGCACATGAATCAGAAGCAAGACTGCCTAGACTGAACCCCAGCTTCTCCATTTACAAGCCGTTAGACTTCTAGTACGTGACCTCACCTCTCTGGGCCTCAGTTCCTGCATCTGTGACATTGCTGTGGTCCTCTGGCAGTGCCCCAGTCACTGCCTAACATGAGCTAGGGGTGCAGGGTACCTAGCAGAATGCTTGTCTTTGTCAGTGCTGTGTAAGTCCAAGTTGATATGCTTTTTATGGAACAGAACCTTTAATACCAGCTGTATCATATTGCATTGTGTTTTCTTTATTACAACTGCCCCTTTTGATCTCAGAACCTCAAGTGTTTCCTTATTAGAACCCTGGTACCATGTGTCTTCCCTGTTTGGAAGTCCACCGTCTTCTCCCGCAGTGTGGAAGCACAAGCCCACAGTGAAAGGACGTCTGCGTTTCCATTTCAGGCGCCAGTGACGTTTGGGGATTTGGCCATCTACTTCTCCCAGGAGGAGTGGGAACGGCTGAGCCCCATGCAGAAGGGTCTGTATGAAGATGTCATGTTGGAAAACTACCAGAGCCTGGTTTCTCTCGGTAGGCTCTCCTGCGCCCGTGATGCACAACCGTACTGTTGAGGGAGGTGAATCAGTGAGTCAGAGAAACAGGGGCCACTCCAGTTTGGCTTTTTGTTTTTTTAAATAACTTTATTGAGGTATAATTCACATATTATACAATTCACCCATGGAAGTATACAGTTCAGTTGGATTTTCAAGTGTATTTACAGACTTGAGCACCCATCACCATAGTCAATTTTAGAACATCTCCATTACCGCTCCCCCACAAAGAAAGCCTGTAACTACCATCGATCACTTTTTTATTTACCTGTGCCAACTAACGCCCCCAGATTAGGCAAACACTAAACCATTATCTGCTTTCTGTCTATGAATCTCTCTAGTCTTGGTGTTCCATAAAAATGAAATCAAATATGTTGTCCTTTGTGTCTGACTTCTTTCATTTAAAGTAATATTTTTGAAGTTCATTTGCATTGTAGCATGTATCAGTACCTCATTTCCTCTTCTTGGCCAAATAATATTCCACCTTTTGTTTTTTCCATTCACCAGTTGATAGGCATTTAGGCTGTTTCCACTGTATGGCTGTTACGAATCTGCTGCTATGAATGTTCATGTACAAATTTTTGTGTGGATGCATATTTTCATCTCGGGTATATGTCTAGGAGTGATAGGTACTGGTCATATATCAAGAGTAACTATATAAAATATAATCTTTGAGGACTTGGGTTGTTTTTGAGAAAAATAATTTAAAGAATTGACTTTTAACAGGTACTATTGAAAGGTGATATTGGACACTGAGGTAATAGAGATGGTAACTGCAGGACACATCCTCCATCCTAGGGCTGGGAGGACAGACGGAAGAGTTTGGAGTTTTTAGGACTTTGGGGATGGGACTCAGACTTCAGGACGAGAGGGGAGCACTGCCTGTTTTGTTTATCCTCCTGAGGGGGCGACATGGGGCTTGTTCTGGGAGTCGCAGGGGAAAAAAGCAAAGCAGAAATGGAAGCCACCAGTACTGCTACTGGAGGATGCTGACAGGGAGCAGTTGTTGTGGGAGTGTGGGTTACAGCAGACCAGAGGACCTCAGGCTGGGATGTGGAAAGACTGTAACTGAATGACCAGCCTCAGGAGTTTCTGCTCCAACTCTTCCCCAAAGTAGTTGGTTTTGTAGAGTTAGAAGTGAATAGCTCTGCTCTCTATGACTGACCTTTCATCCTTTTTCTCCACCTACCCTTCACATCCTCTGTGCTGCTTTTGCATGAATAAACCCCATTTCTCTTGAGACAAAGCCTGATTCTAATAGCTGTGGTGCCCACATCATGCTCAGTTTTAATGTTTTTCCTGTGTTGTAGGACTTTGCTTTCGGAGACCAAACGTGATCACCTTATTGGAGAAAGGGAAAGCGCCCTGGATGGTGGACCCGGTGAAAAGACGCCAGGGCTTGGGTGAGTGCCTTTCATCATAAAAGAGCAACATCTTTAAGATAATAGTTGAGAGACACTTTCTCCACCTCAAAGACCCCAAAGTTGTGCAGAAAACTCAAGTCTCTTCAGTATGTGTGCCCAGAGGGAGAATAATTAATATTCAACAAGCCTCTCACTAGGTATCTGATACTCTTAAAAAAAAAAAATTATTTACTTGGCTGCATCTGGTCTTAGTTGCGTCATGCTGGATTGCCAAACAGACTCCCTAGTTATGACACATGGGCTTCAGAGCTCACAGGCTTAGTTGCTCCCTGGCTTGTGGAGTCTTAGTTCCCTGACTGTGGGTTGAACCTGCATGTCCTGCATAACAAGGTGAATTCATAACCACTGGACCACCAGGGAAGTCCTTGATACTCTTTTTTAAGTACAGGTTCCTCCCAACAGCTCTGTAAGGTAGGTCCTCTGATTATCCCTATTTTATAGATGAGGAAACTGAGGGCCAAAGACGTTCAGTGACTTGCCCAAGGTCATCTAGCTGGGAAGTAGCAGCAAAGCTGGGGTTCGAACCCGAGCTTCTGGTCTCAGAAAAATTGAAAATTAAAAATCTTTCCCGTAAGTGTTTATTTTGACTGCTTTTCAAGAACTCATTTCCTTCTCTAGTATTAATAGATTCCTCTTTGATTGGTCAAGTTACAGGCTTTTTAATTTTGTTGTGTTTTTAGTTCATTTTTACAGTTATGAGTTTAATTTTTTACTTGTAAAAAACACATAACATTAAATTTACCATCTTAACCATTTTAATTTAGTTTTTATTTATTTATTTTTTGGCTGCGTTGCTTGGCTTGTAGGATCTTAGTTGCCTGACCAGGAATTGAACCTGTGTCCTCAGGAGTGAGAGCACAGAGTCCTAACCACTGGATTGCCAGGGAATCCCCATCTTAACCATTTTTAAATGTACAGTTAAGCATATTTGCATTGTTGAACAAGAGGTATTTGCTGCTGCCGCTGCTAAGTCCCTTCAGTCGTGTCCAACTCTGTGCGACCCCATAGACGGCAGCCCACCAGACTCCCCCGTGCCTGGGATTCTCCAGGCAAGAACACTGGAGTGGGTTGTCATTTCCTTCTCCAACGCATGAAAGTGAAAAGTGAAAGCAAAGCCTCTCGGTCGTGTCTGACTTGCAGCGACCCCAGGGACTGCAGCCCACCAGGCTCCCCTGTCCATGGGATTTTCCAGGCAAGAGTACTGGAGTGGGGTGCCATTGCCTTCTCCCAAGAGGTATCTAGAACTTTTTAAATATTGCAATACTGAAACTCCATATCCACTGAATATTAATTCTTCCCATCTCTCTAGTCAGCCCTTGGTATGATTTTGACTACTCTGGATACTTCATATGAACGGAATCATGCAGTATTTGACCTTCTGTTACTAGCTTTTTTCCACTTAGCATAATGTCATCAAGGTTCATCCATGTTGTAGTACATGACAGGATTTTCTTTTTTAAGGTTACATAATATTCCATTGTATGTATATACATTTTCTTTATCCATTCATCTGTTAGTGGACTTATGGGTTGCTTCCATCTCTTAGCTACTGTGATTCATGCTGCAGTGAATATGGATGTACAGATAAATCTCAAGATCTTGATTCAGTTCCTTTTTGATTCAGTTCCTTTGGATATGTACCCAGTGTTAGGATTATTGAATCATATGGTAGTTTTTTTTTTTTATTTTCTAAGGAACCACCATACCATTTTCCACAGTGGCTACGCCATTTTTCATTTCCACCAGCAGCACACAAGGGTTCCAGATTCTACTCATGCTTACCAGCACTTGTTTTCTGTTGTTGGTTTTTTTAAAATATATATATATTGGCTGTTTTTATGTTGTGAGGTGATTTTGTGGATTTAATTTAAATTTCTCTAATGATTAATGATGTTGAGCATCTTTTAATGTGTTTATTGGCCATTTGTCTGTCTTTCTTGGAGAAATATCTATTCAAGTCCTTTGTCCATTTTTTAATAAGGTCATTTGTCTTTAAATTGTAGAAGTTTTTTATATATTCTTCATGTTAATCCTTTATCATATATGCGATCTGCAATATCCATAGGTTGTCTTTTTCTTGTTGTTTTCTTTGGAACACAAAAGTTAAGTTTGATGTCCTCTCATTCTCTTCTTTCATTTTGTTGCCTGTGCTTTTGGTACTATATCAAAGAAATTCAGTGCCAAATCCAATGTCCTGAAGCTTTCCCCCTGTGTTTTCTTCCTAGGAGTGTAATAATTTTTGGTCTCACATTTTAGGTCTTTAGTCTATTTTTGAGTTAGTTTTTGTATATAGTGTAACTAAGGGGTCCATGTTCATTCTTTTGCAAGTAGGTACCCAGTTTTCCCAACATCATTTGTGGAAGAAACTGTTCTTTCCCCTTTGTGACAGTCTTGGCACCCTTGTTGAAAATCATTTGACCAGATATGTTTGAGTTTATTTCTGGGCTGTCTATTCTCTTCCATTGGTCTGTGTATGTACCTTTATGCCACTGCCACATCATCTTAATTATTAGGAAGTCTGAAGCATCCTTTCTCATTTCTCTCTTTAAAGAGTGTTTTGGTTATTGAGGGTCCCTTGCGATTCCATATGAACTTTAAGACTTTTTTCTACTTCCACAAAAAATGTTACTAGGATTTTGATAGGGATTGTATTGAATCTGTAGATAACTTTGAGTGGTATGGACAGTTTTTAAGTCTTTCAATCTCACAAGCACAGGATGTCTTTCCATTTATTTATATCTTTGATTTCTTTTAGCAATATTTGTAGTTTTCAGTGTACAAGTCTTTCATCTCTTAGGTTAAACTTACTCCTAAATATTTTATCCTTTTTGATGTTATAGTAAATGGGATTGTTTTCTCAATTTCCTTTATGGAGTGGTCATTGGTAGTATATAGAAACAAAACTGATTTTTGAGTGTTGATTTTATATCCTGCCACTTCACTGGATTAATTCACTTATTAATTCAAATTAATTAATAAATGTTCAAACTGTTTTTGGTGTGAAATTAAGGTAGTTCCTTCTGTTCCTAGCTCATTGAGTGGTTTTTTATCATGAAAGAATGATGAATTTTGTCAGAAGCTTTTTTTTGCATCAGTTGAGATGATCATGTGGTTTTTGTCCTTTAATTTGGTGATTGTGATATATTACATTTATTTTCCTATGTTGAACTATCCTTGCATTTCTGGTATAAATCTGACTCACTCATGTGTATGATCCTTTTATTTTTTTAATTATTATTTTTATTTTTTAATTTTTTTTAATTTTTATTTTTTTATTAGTTGGAGGCTAATTACTTTACAATATTGTAGTGGGTTTTGTCATACATTGAAATGAATCAGTCATGGATTTACATGTGTTCCCCATCCCGATCCCCCCTCCCACCTCCCCCTCCACCCGATCCCTCTGGGTCTTCCCAGTGCACCAGGCCTGAGCACTTGTCTCATGTATCCAACCTGGGCTGGTGATCTGTTTCACCCTAGACAATATACATGTTTCGATGCTGTTCTCTTTAAACATCCCACCCTCGCCTTCTCCCACAGAGTCCAAAAGTCTGTTCTGTACATCTGTGTCTCTTTTTCTGTTTTGCATATAAGTTTATCATTAACATCTTTCTAAATTCCATATATATGTGTTAGTATACTGTAACTGTCTTTATCTTTCTGGCTTACTTCACTCTGTATAATGGGCTCCAGTTTCATCCATCTCTTTTTTTTTTTTTAATTTTTGTTTTTTTATTAGTTGGAGTATATGATCCTTTTAATATACTGTTGAATTTGGCTTGCTAGTATTTTTTTTTTTATTTGTAGTGAATTTTGTCATACATTGAAATGAAACAGCCATGGGTTTACATGTGTTCCCCATCTCGATCCCCCCTCCCACCTCCCTCTCCACCCACTGGCTTGCTAGTATTTTGTTGAGGATTTTTGCATAAGTATTTAACGGGGATATTGGTCTGTACTTTGCTTTTCTTATGGTGTGTCTTGTTTTGGTGTTAAGGTAATGATGACCTCATACAATGAGGTAGTAAGTACTCCCTCTGCTTTTGTCCTCTGAAAGAGATCATGGAGAATTGGAATAATGTCTTCCTTAAATGTTTCATAGATTTCACTAGCCCAGACACATATGGACCTGGTACTTTCTGTTTTGGAAGGTCGTTAATTACTGATTCAGTGTTTTAAATAGATATGTACTTATTCAGATCATCTTTTTCTTATGTTTTGAGTTTTGGCAAATTGTGTCTGTCTATAATTTACCTTCTGCCTTTCCTGGACCTTTCCTATAGTAAAAACTGCATTTATCTATTGAACGGTTCATGGAGTTTAACATGGTGTATGTTGCTGTTGTTCAGTCGCTAAGTCTTGCCCAGTCCTGTGGCCCATGGCCTGCAGCACGCCAGGCCTCCCTGTCCTTCACCATCTTCTGCAGTTTGCTCAGGCTCATGTCCACTGAGTCAGTGATGCCATCCAACCATCTCATCCTCTGTCACCCCCTTCTCCTCCCGCCCTCAATCTTTCCCAGCATCAGGGTCTTTTCCAATGAATCAGCTGTTTGCATCAGATAGCCAAAGTACCAGAGCTTCAGCTTCAGCATTTTCTTTAGGATTGACTGGTTTGATCTCCTTGTGGTCCAAGGGACTCTCAAGAGTCTTGTCCAGCACCACAGTTCAAAAACACCAGTTCTTCAGCACTCAGCCTTCTTCATGGTCCAACTCTCACATCCATATATGAGTGCTGGAAAAACCATAGCTTTGACTATATGAACCTTTGTCAGCAAAGTGATGTCTCTGCTTTTTAATACACTGTTTAGGTTTGTCATAGCTTTTCTTCCAAAGTATATGGTATATATTTATTAAATAACAAAACTATTCATTTCAAATTGCACTTCTGTGAATTTCTGCTATTAAATATTTCTATAAAGTCCTTACTATGTTAAAACCATAATAAAACACTCAAAGAGTTATTACTCTGATTATCATCATTGTTATTACTTTGATCAATAATTATTGCAAACAGCTTCATTTTTTAGCACAGGAAAACAAACTGAATTTCTTGATGTCTTTCAGACTTAGGGTCTAAAGGTGAGACCAAGAAGTTACCTCCAAATCAGTGCAACAAATCTGGGCAAAGCATCTGTCAGAAACCCGTTTCCACACCACAGAAAGTTCCCACAGGAAAGAAAGGCTGCAGGAAAAATTCAGTCCTAATAAAACCCAAGAAAGTACACTCAAAGAAGAAATCTTTAAAATGTGATGACTGTGGGAAGTTCTTTAGTCAGAGCTCATCTCTTAAATTTCATCAGAACTCTCATGCTGCGGAGAAGCCTTACGAATGCAGCAGTTGTAGAAAAGCCTTCAGACAGATCTCATCCCTCATTCTTCACCAGGAAATTCACAAAGGAAGGAAAAGCTCTGAGTGTGCCAAATGCGGGGAAAGCTTCATTCAGAGGACATCCCTGCTCCTACATGGGAAAAGTCATGGCGGAAAGGAAGTCTTTGGCTGTGGGAAGGCCTTGAATCAGTGCTCATCTCTCAGTATACATCAGAAAATCCACTTTGTTGAAAATGTCTACCAGTGCAGAAAATGTAAGAAAGACTTCATTTGCATGTCATCTTTTTTACTTCATAAGAAAATTCACAGTGGAAAGAAAATACACAAATGCAATAAATGTCGGAGAGCCTTCAGTAAGAAATCAGTCCTTGTTATACATAAAAGAATTCATACTGGAGAGAAAACTTGTGAAAAGGCCTTAAGTCACAGTCTACAGCAGAGAAGTCACCATTTAGAGAATCCTTATAAATGCAGAAAATGTGGGAAATCCTTTAATAGAATTTCATCCATTATGCTTCATCAGAGAATTCACAATTCAAAGAAACCCTACAAATGCAATAAATGTGAGAAGATCTTCAGGCGGCTTTCAACCCTTATTCTACATCTAAGAATTCATAATAAAGAGAAACTATACCAGTGTAATAAATGTGAGAAGGTCTGCAATCGGCATTCATCCCTTATCCAACACCAGAAAGTCCATACAAAGAAAAAGAAACTGTTTGAATGTAAAGAGTGTGGGAAGATGTTTTCTGGAACTGCCAACCTTAAAATACATCAGAACATTCACTCTGAAGAGAAACCCTTCAAATGCAATAAGTGTAGTAAAGTTTTTGGCCGCCAGTCATTTCTTATTGAACACCAGAGAATTCATACTGGAGAAAAACCCTATCAGTGTGAGGAGTGTGGGAAAGCCTTTAGTCACCGCATCTCTCTTACGAGACATAAGAGAATTCATAGTGAAGACAGACCCTATGAATGCGATCAGTGCGGGAAGGCCTTCAGTCAGAGTGCACACCTTGCCCAACATGAAAGAATTCACACTGGAGAGAAACCATACACATGTAAGACATGTGGGAAGGCCTTTAGCCAGCGGACATCCCTCATCCTCCATGAAAGAAGCCACACTGGAGAGAAACCCTATGAATGTAATGAATGCGGGAAGGCGTTTAGCAGCGGCTCCGATCTCATTCGGCATCAGAGAAGTCATTCCTCGGAGAAACCCTATGAATGTAGTAAATGTGGAAAGGCATACAGTCGGAGCTCATCCTTGATTCGGCATCAGAATACACATTCTGAGGAAAAGGCTTAAGATCGTTTTAAATATGTAAAAGCAGAGAGGGAGGCCAGCAAAGTAGCAGAGACAGAGGTATGGGAAAACGCATGTCTGTAACACAAACTGTGTAAAAATGGGGCAGTTTGAAAGCCAAAGAACAAAAGTAATTGATTTGACCAGAGGATTTGAAATCAAATGAAGCAGTGACTTTATCATACCTCTTAGTTTCAAAATAACAAGCTCAGATGATTGGGTCACTCATTTTTAATGAAGAGCATTCTTCATTTGATAAAAATAACTGATACTTTATTTTCATTGTAACTTTAAAGCTATTTCATTGGTTATGTACAACAAAGTAAATTATAAATCATTTTTCTGGATGGAGCTGTGAGCCTGACTTAAGGTCACGAGAAGAAAGAGTTTGAGTTTGTCCCTTAGAAGTATCACAGAAGGGATTTTCTCACAAACCAGGGTGCCATTTTCAGCTAACAGTAACTTGTGTGTGAGAATAAAGAAGACTGAGTAAAGAGATAATAGCACTCATAATTGTGTGGAGCAATAGAATCATTACCATACTGTATTGATATAAAGATACATGATCTTCATGGTGTGAAAAATCTAACAAGCCTGGGACAAGCTAATGGGGGAAAAAACAGGATGTACTGAAGAATGAGGAACTTCAGAATGGGGAGAACTTATTATTTTGTTTGTATATGAATTTATATTTATATGAATAAACATTGGTATTTTTATGTAAGAACACTGGTGTGCAACAAGTGATTGGTGGAGAATGGGATGTCGTGGACTGAATTCATGTTAAAAACCTAACCCCCAATGTGACTGTATTTGAGCTGAGGCCTTTTGGGATACAGTAAGGGTTAGATGAGGTCTTGAGGATGTGGTCCTCATAATAGGAATGGTGTTTTTAAGAGACGCCAGAGACCTCTGCCGTGTGAGGACACAAGGAGACAAACCAGCCCTCACCAGTCTCCAGCCTGTGTTGTCCTGACCTCAGACTTGCAGCCTCCAAAACCGTGAGAAATGAATCCGCGTCACTCAGTTTATGGTGTTTCGTTATGGCAAACTAAACCTAACACATGAGAAAAACCCTGCATTTCTGTGCTGGGCTCTTCCTGCCCGCTGTTCGCCATGTATACACTAGTGTTCAGTCCCTCTTTCCAGTCTGTGCAAAATATGTGGGAAATAAAATCAGTTCTTTTTTGGAACTGGGTTATATACAGTTTGACTCTTCTGTGTGTTTTCCTATTGCAAAAGCTATTTTTGAAAATACCCATATCTTGTTAAGACAACTATGTGGATTGTTTGACCACATGGTTGGGTCACTCTAACTTTGACCACAGCTGAAAAATAACAACTGGATTTGAAGGGAGCATGCATGCAGTATAATAGAACAATTAATTTTCCGTTTAAACTTGTCATATCAGTCTGCAAAATTAGCATAAAAATCAGCACTTCAGGCAAACGGATGAGCAGACGACCCAGAAGGCTCGTGGGGGCTGTGTCTTTCCTCCCGGCCGTTCTGTACACATAGCCTTCTGCTTTGTTAAGTCCTCTGCCAGTCTGCCCTAGACACTGGTTCCAAGTCAGTGGTCACACACCCAAAACACGTCCTGTGTACTAATAAGACACTGTTCTTGCCTGCAGGCACTTGCAGTTTAGGAAATAGAGACCGTTTAAATATGGAAGCATATAAGGTACACAAGAAATGTCAAGGACAGTGAACTCCATGGTGATGGATCACTTTTGCAGACTGATAGTATTAAGGGCAGAATAGGTATTTACTAGGCACACGAATGTTGGGAGGCTATTGAAGGCAACAGAGAAAGCACAGATGTACAAACTAATGGCAGAGGGTTGTGAGGTATTAGGGGAGTTACAAGCTCTAGCATTTAGTAACAGTGACTGGTGCAAAGGAAGTGGTAAACAGTAATATTGAATGAATGAAAATAACCTTAGTTTAGCTGAATGTTCTCTTAAGGCACAGTCAGAAGGGAACACCTAATTTTGAAGGTTACCCAGACACTGAGATAAATCTGTGAAAAACAAGCCCTCACTTTAAGGAATCACTAGTGAATTTTGAAGGCTGTGATGGACTTAGGGTAATCATATCAATGAGCAACCTTAAACCTCATCCAGTTTTTAACTATATTAATGAAAACATGAAAGGCTTAACAGAAGAAATGGCATGACCATTTCTAAGAATTAAAATCTATTTACTTCTGTTTCTACTGCCCAACACAAGATACATAGAGTTTGGTCAAAAGTAATTTTCACAAAGCTACAAGAAAAATCAATACCCGCCACCAAGAGACAAAAGCAATCAAGAACTGGAACCAGACTCCCTGACACAGAATTTTAAATAACTGTGAGTAATACGTTAAAGGCTCTAATGAAAAGGTGTTTAACAGGCAAATTAGATGGGTCATTTGATCAGAGAGATGGGACTGTGAGAATCACATGGAAATAATCAGAAATGAACACAGTAGAGATGAACAAAACCTTCAACAGGCTCATAGGTATACTTGATGCAGCCAAGGAAAGAATAACTGAACTTGAAGGTAAGTCAATAAAAAGTAGCCAAACTGAAACACTAGGGAGGGCAGGGGTGACAGCAAAGAATAGATCACCCAAGAGCTGTGGGGAAAGATCTGTTGTCCCAACACATAACATAGTGGAATCCCAGAAGAAACAGAGAAAATGACTGATAAGAAATATCTGAATAAATAATGGATAATGACAACAGAGCATAAATCTATAAAGCTTAATATCAGGAAAGATTTTGTCAAGACATTACACAGGAACAAAATGGGGAGGGGGGACTGTCTCTATGAAATTTTTCATGAAAATATCTTTCAGAATTGTTAGAGAAATGAAGACTTTCTCAAAGAAAGAAAAACAGAAAATACATTGCCAGAAGACTCTACTTTAAAAGAAATGTTATATGAAGTTTTTTAAGCAGAAGGGATGTGAAACATAGCATATACTCGGATATGCATGAAGATCTACAAATGGAATAAATGAAGGTAAGATAATTTTTCTTAACTTTAGACTTATCTAACCATCTGGGAGATAGCTGTCAACAGCAGTATGCTATAGCAGTATAAGCGTAAATATATGACAAACACAAAGGATGGGAGAGATTAGGAAACCATGTAACATCTTGTTAATGTCACTTGAAGATATATTCCCGTTAATTAGAGATGTACATTGTAACCGTAAGAGTAACCACTAAGACATTTTTTAAAGAGATGTAAGCAATTAATCAAATAAAATGGAATAATAAAAAATCCTTAGTTAACCCAATAGAAGGCAGAAAAAGAACAAAAACCAAAGAATAGGCAGTTTTTCCTTTCTCAGACTCATATGTAAAAAAATTCAGGCAATCTGGGCAAGAGGTAACAGATCAGAAATGAGAAAGTCCCCAAATTCACCAACTGATTTTAAATTCAGGAACTTGTGTTATTTAACTTCTTAAAGTGCAGACGCCTCCACTGCTTCTGCATCTCAGTCTCCTCCCAACCTCAGGCCACCCCACCTCGAGGACCAAGCCCACCTTCCCCTCAGCTGCCGACTCCACACGAAGCAGAACCTACTTCCTTTGACATTGGCTTGACGATCTTGTGCCAGGTTGGCCTCTTGCTGCCCCATTATGTTTGATTCTCAGTACTTCTGCCACATTGCCAAAAAATGGAATGAATTTTAAATCACTTAGAAGAGAATGAGGAGCTCTTTGGGAAAAGTCCAGGCAGATTGTGCACTCATTTTTAATTGTTTCCTATCAGTTCGGTTCAGTCACTCAGGCGTGTCTGACTCTTTGCCACCCCATGGACTGCAGCACGCCAGGCCTGCCTGTCCATCACCAACTCCCAGAGCTTGCTCAAACTCCTGTCCATCGAGTTGGTGATGCCATCCAGCCATCTCGTCCTCTGTCATCCCCCCCTCCTCCTGCCTTCAGTCTTTCCCAGCATTAGGGTCTTTTCCAGGGCGTCAGCTCTTCGCATCAGGTGACCAAAGCAGTGCAGCCTCAGCTTCAGTGTCCGTCCTTCCGGTGAATTTCAGGACTGATTTCCTTTAGGACGGACTCGTTTGATCTCCTTTCAGTCTAAGGGACTCTCAAATAAGATGAGTCCTGTACTCTAAAAAATGATCTTATATTTTTATATAATTTTATTTGTGACTGTGCTGAGTCTTTGCTGCTGCAGGACTTCCCTCTGATGCGGCGAGTGGGGTTAGTCTCTGGTTGTGGTGCGTGGGGTTTCTCACTGGGGCGGCTTCTCTCGCTGTGGAGCAAGGGCTCTAGGGCGTGAGTTGACAGTTGCGGCTCCCAGGCTTTAGCGCACAGGCTCAGGAGTTGTGGCGCGTGGGTTTAGTTGTTCCACATCACGTGGGGTCTTCCTGGGTCAGGGACCAAACCCGTGTCTCCTGCATTTGCAGGTGGATTCTTTACTACGGAGCCACCAGGGCAGCCCCCAATCCTGTATTTCTTCAAAAGTGTTTGCAAGATATCAGGATTACAAGTTAATTTTCCAAGACAGTTAATTCTTCTGTTGACACGCTTTGACTGTGATTTTAATGATCTTTGCTAATAGACAAAAGCTCAGCTACCTTGCATGCTTCATTATTTATAATAAGATCCTAAAAGGTGAGTTTAACCTTGGATTTATTTCATGAAAGTTATAAAATTTGCTGTAGGAAACTGAATCTATTGCTGTGGCAGATATATCAAGAAATCAAACACTTATTTCTTTATAAAAAGCACCTGACAAAGGATAAAACAATAAGTTTAAAGAGGTTGAGTGAGATTGGCAGTTTGAATCTTTCAGGAAAGTTTTTCCATTTTATCTAAGTGGTCAAATTTTTTGGCATGAGGCTCACAGTATTCCCTTATCATCTGCTTAATAACTGTAGTGATGTCATCTCTGTCATTCCAGGTATTTGTACCTGGAATATTTTCTTTCATGTTGTCTGAGTGAAGATATACTGGGTTTACTGACCTGCTTTTATATTTGTTTCCTATTGATTTCTGTTCTTTATTACCATCATTATGCTATCTTTGGGTTTCATTGTGCTGCATCTGCTAATCTGATAAAGGTGAGATTGAAGCCATTGAGAGCTTTATTTTACAATTTAGTGATGTATCCTTCTAAGTAATGTGTCAGCTGATTTCCATGTATTTTGATATGCTGTGTTACAAGTTTCAATCCAAAATGCTTTCTATTTTGCCTTTTAACCCATGGGTTACTAAAAATTGGGCTATTTAGATTAAAATATTTAAGAGTTTTCCAACCATCTTACTGATTTCTGCCTGCCAGAGATGAAACGAGTGAAAGCACAGCTGTGAGTGGCTAATCTGATGAGCCTGAGCACCAAGTCCAGCGTACCTGAGGCTGTGACATACATGCTCTGCATCTTTCATCTGTAAGAGCTAATAAATACATTTTTCCTAAGCTGATTTGAATTGGGTTTCTATCAGAGTCCTGATTACAGTTGGTTAAATTTTATTTGTAAATTTACTAACTTTATATACTCCCTGAGTCTTCATGAAAGGATTTAATTCATCCCACCAAGTGGGTTATAATAGCTCCTCTGATGTGTTTTAACTTCAAATACAACTAACCTACATTTCTTCTAAGGACTTTAGACAGATCTCCTGAATCCTCTCCACATACCATGAGCATATTGCCCCTTGTCCTTGCCTCAAGCTCTTATTTCCCTTCAGCCTCCCACCATCCAGTCTCTCAGCTGTATTTTGCCTTTATGTTATTAAATAGATATTAGGCACTGTGTGTATGTATGTGTGTATACATACACACATATACAGAGACTTCAGTGATTTGTCTATTTTAAAGCTGGAAATAAGGGGCTTCCCTTGTGGCTCAGCTGGTAAAGAATCCACTGCAATGCGGGAGACCTGGGTTTGATCCCTGGGTTGGGAAGATCCCCTGGAGGAGGTAAAGGCTACTACCCCAGTATTCTGGCCCGGAGAATTCTGTGGACTATACAGTATAGTCCATGGGTCTGTTATACACGTACATACACACACACAAACTTCAGGGATTTGTCTGTTTTAAAATTGGAAGTAAAACAGCATTAGATCATTATCACTGTATAAATATTATTCTCTTAAGAGGCAGAGCCAAGCATTGGTGAAGATTACATTTCCTCCTCTACAAGTCCAGTGCTATGATCCCAGTACTCACTTAAATTTTTTCTCCCCCATATTCTGTTTCCAAAGTCATGTCACATTTTATGGGGCTTGGTTTATATTGGGACCATGATATCTGGTATGGCTTCTCCTTTGTTTTTTCCCAAGCCAATAATTGTCTTTCCTTCTGATGAATGTTTGTTTTCACCATATTACAGAAATCCTCAAACTCTGTGTTAATACTATTTAATGTAACCCGTTCCTTCCTTTCTCCCTGGTTTCTCTTCATTGACTCCCTGGATATCTAGCCTACCAGTAATTTGGTCTGATTTTTACAGTGATTATCCTAGTCACCCTCAACACCACTTTACTAGGTTAGATCCACTGTTTAAGGCCTTTTCTGTTTTTTTCCTTTTCCATCCAGATTTTGATAAAGCTAATCATTCACTCCCCTACTGAAAGACAAGTAGGAGTAAACTGAAGCAAACTGTATGTACAAAATATCAGTATTTGGCCTCATGTTTCACTACCATTCCAGTATAAACTTCTAGATTCAAAGCAGTTTCAGGTCCTAAGTTGAAGCTGCTGTTCTGTATTCTGCAATCTAATATTGCTCATTGGAGGGAAGGCTAATTCTCTCGATCATTTTTATTAGGATAAATACACATTTTTTGAAAGCTTTTAGGATCATGTCCTCTTTAGTGTTACAGAATTCCACAAGCATATTTCTGGGTGTCTTTTTAAAATTTTTTTCTATTACAATATGGTTTTGCCAGTTCAACCTGCCCAACATTCAAGTGAGTTATTCCTAGCTGAGCATTCATAATTTTCTTCAGTTTAGAAAGATTCTTAATCCTTTGACACATTCCTATTTTCTGTTATTATTATTATTGTGTGTGTGTATGTGTGGTGGAACTCATATTAACTAGACAGGCCTCCTTATTAGACTTCCAAGTTTCTTTTCTCATTTTCTTCCACCTTTATGAAACTGAAGAATTTCCACAACTTTCTTTGAAATCTTATATTGTAACAGTAATTTTTTTTATTCTCAGGAGTTATTTCTTTTTGGTAGCTTCTCATATTTGCTTTAAAAGTGTAACATCTATTCCGATCTCAAATGTACATTTTTAGCTTTATTCTCATTATATAACTTCACCTACTCCAGGTTTAGTCCGTCACTTGATGCTCATCATGCTATCTCTTCATCATCTGTGATGATCCTCAGCTGTCTGTCCACATTTGAGAATGATACTGTTTGATTCTCCTAGGTAGCCAGCAGGTCTCTGGTTATTCTCACTATAGCTGTTTCGCTGAATGAAGCGATTTACTGGGATTTTGGTGTGCCTGGGAAGGGCTGGAGAGACGATGAGATTCTCCAAATTCCAGGAAAGGTTTCAGCTGAGGCTACCAACTCTCATTCTCATTGCTCTGGTTCCCGTAAGTCCACTTAATGTTTCAGTTTAATGATGACGCTCTTATTTAAAACATTACAGATAATGATAAATCTACCCTCTTGACCAGAATGTCCAATTCCAGGTCCCTCTGCAAAACACTTAGAAATTTGAAATGTCTGTTCAGGACTTATTATTTCTGTGTATTTGCAGTTATAGAAATGTACTAGAAATGTATTTTAAATATATAACCTCTATTACTCTGCAAGTTTTTAATCCGTGCCCTTTTGTCAAATCCTTATCAATATTACCGGTCCATTCTTTTAAACTGGTGTATTTCTCTATTGATGAAAATTTAGATAGTTCTCAGTTTCATGTACTAACCATACTGCCCTCTGAAGGGGTTAGTTAACGTTTTTAACAACTTCAGTGCCTCCAGAGTGGCACTGATAAAGAGTAGTTATTTCTCTATACAACTGCCAGGTTTTTAAAATTAGATTATTTAAATTTGCATCTCTTACTAGCAGCAAGGTTAAGTGGGGACTCAGTGTCGCCGTTCTGCATTTCTTCTGATTTGTCCATTATTATCCTTTGTTCATCTTTATTCTCAATTGGTTGTCCTTTACCTATTTATGGGTATTCTTATTTACATCTTCCTTTTGTATTTTATTACAGCTTTTTCCCATTCTGTTTCTTTTGTCTTTTTAGAAGCAGGCTGCAGTCCATTGGATTGCAGAGTTGGACAAGACTTAGTGACTGACAACTACTTTTGATAAAATCAACTTCATTAATCTCTACTTTGTGACTTTCGTTTTTGTCTAGTTTAGGAAGATATGTCCAACAGCAAAGTCGTAAGCATATCCTGTTTTCTTCCAGTACTCTACTATTTAACATTTAGGATTTTATTCAACTAGAACTAATCTTTCTGAATGGTGTGAAAAAAGGATCCAATTTACTTTACTTACAGAAGAGTATAATGGGAAAGCTTTGGTAGGGATACTAACATAACTTTCACATGAAAAAGCATGAACTGTCTCGTTACCCCCCCAGCCTCTACACAAGCCAGCTTAGAGCATGAGTTTCTCTTGGGGCCTCTGGACAAACTGACTCTGGACAAACTGACTTCCCATTACTGAAAAATCCCTGTCAGGCAGACCTTTCAGGTCACAGCTGTTTCTGCTACATTTCACAAATAACCATTTTTTCCCCTTTTGTCTTTAACAAAATTTGATTCTTTTTGATACCTTTTAAATTGTTTTATCTGTTGTAGGATATGGAAGGATAAACTTGTGTATTTAATTGCAAAAGCAAGCCTTGAAAATTCTGATATTGACAATGAAATTTCAGGGAAAATTCTGATATTTGCAAGTCACCTTTACATCAGTACACAGTACCTCCTTTCCTATGTGTTTCGAGTGCACATTTTATCAATCTGATATTGAAAGATGATAGTTCACTTGTTTAACTTGTATTCTGATCCTTGTGAGTCAGTACTTACCATTTTCATCAGTTACCTCTTTATACCCCTTACCCATAAGGGAAGGAGGTGTCATTTTCTAAATGATTTGTAGGAGTATTTTGTTAAGGATATGAATCTCATAGCTTAAACATATTTTACTAATTTTTAAAAATTCTAATGTTTAAAACCCTTTTGTACTATCTTTGACTATATAAAAGCTCATTAAAGTTCTTATGTACTCAAACCTAGAATACATGTGTGGGTCTCATGTTGTATTTAGGGAGATTGTTTTCCATGATTATGTATGGTATCCTCTAATGACTCTGTTTTGCATTTGGGTAAAAGAATGAGACAATTGTTGTGTACAGAAATAATTTTGAGCAGAATCTCAAATACTGTTAAGCTACTGACAGTGAACTATCACCTTTATTATATATTTCCTTTATGTGTATATCTATTGTGAATGTTTGTGTGTTGACAAACACGATGTTTCAAGCCTTAAATTCTTAGGATTTTGTTAGGTACAAAGAATCAACAGATTAATTTGGGGCTTACTAACATCTGTGTGAAACTGAATCTTCCCCTACAGAAGGATAAAATGTCTGTTCTTCTCATCCTCCATTAAACTTTGCTCATTTTCTTTGCACTTATAGTCACATGAGAATTGGTTCCAGCACTGACTGCACAAAGCCTTCAGGAGTCAGGATGTACTAAAGTGTAAAACAGGTCAGGTGTAAGTCAACAGGTAGTGGTTTGAACTGTGGAAATGTGGAAAACAAATGCCCATCTAAAGGTATTCATTTTAAATTTCACACAAACATGTTTATGAGTTTTGACCTATAGTTTTGATTTCTTTTCCCTCTGGTCTTGGAATTACAGATTAGAACCTAACACTTTTTCTATTTAAATAACATGGATTTAACATAATTCATCAACCTGGAATTAGGAGTGGTGAGTTAAACTTTGTTTTCTAATCATCTTTGATTATTGATCTTTTAAAGTTTTCTGTCTTTTGAGGACTGTGTTGCCTTTGTTTAAATGTAAATGATGAATTCATCTCAGTAAATTTTACTTATTACAATTGATGTTTAACACCTGGTTTCTTAAAACTGTTGAATATATAATGAAGTTAGTTCTTCTTATCAACAAAATCGTATTTCCATGTTTGTACTGAAACAGAAGCCACCATCTTAACTCTGTCATCATGAACTCCAACATTAACTCTACTGTGTTGGATACCCTTTTCACTCAGCTTCAGAACAAGGAAGCTCTTTCTACTCAAAAATCTTTACAGTCTCCTGGGTCTTGAGCTGTTTTTTTATTTCACCGATAATCACTGCTAAGATGATCACGTCTTCTTTGTATACATAGTTATCTTTTTATTTTACATTAATGTTTATTGATTATGCTAGGCACTGTGCTGAGCGATTTACATGCATTATCTCATTTAATCCTCCCATTAACTTCTGAGGTAGTACCATTGTTATTTCTATAATAGAAATAAAAAGACAAGATGCTTACAAGGGACAAAATGTTCCTCCAGAACTAGAGGGCTAGAAAATGGAACAGTAAGAACTGGAACCCCGACCTAGTTGTTGCTGCAATATGAATTCTGAATTTTGATAAGCAGCCCAGGAATGAGGTCACATGAAATGGGACTCTGAAAAGTAAGCGGGGACAAGGTATTGGGGGCAGGGGTCTCTTAGGCCATTCTGAGCAATGTGCACCTGGACCTAAGACCTGTGGGATGCCAGTGAAGGGTTTTAATGAGGGAGAGGGGATATGGTCAGACTTTTTAAATACAAGTTTGACTGCAATATGGATTGCTAATAGGAAATGGTAAATACAGGGGGATGGATTAAAAAGCTATTCCCATAGTCTGTGTCAAATAGATTATCATGTATTGGACAAACATTGATAGAATGGAAATGGATTAACAGAGTCAGATTCAAGGCATATTTAGGAGATAAAGCCTACAGGTCTTGGCAGCGGACTGGACACAGAGGCTGAGGGAGAGGAAAGAGTCAAGAATGACTCCATAGTGTGGATTCTCTCATGATGAGCGAGGTGTGCTCGCTGCCTGAAAGATTTCCTGCAGTCCTTACACTCATAGGGTCTTTCTCCAGTATGAATTCTCTGATGTAGAGTTAGAGACCCACTGTAGCTAAAGGCTTTCCCACAAATGCTGCATTCATAAGGTTTCTCCCCAGTATGAATTCGCTGATGCTGAGCAAGGCCTGCGTTCTGGCTAAATGTTTTCCTACATTCCTTACACATGTAAGGTTTCTCTCCGGTATGACTTCTCTGATGTTGTGCAAGTGACGAACTGTTGCTAAAGGCCTTCCCACATTCGATACATTCATAGGGTTTCTCTCCAGTGTGAACCCTCTGATGTTGATCAAGGTACGCGATCTGGCTGAAGGCTTTCCTACATACTTTACATTCATAAGGTTTCTCTCCAGTATGAACCCTCTGGTGTTGAGCAAGGTGTGCATACTGGCTGAAGGTTTTCCTACATTCCTTACATTCATAGGGTCTCTCTCCTGTATGTATTCTCTGATGTACAATTAGGTATCCACGATGGCTAAAGGCTTTCGCACACACATGACATACATAAGGTTTCTCCCCAGTGTGAATTCTCTGATGCTGAGCAAGAAATGAACCATTACTAAAGGCCTTTCCACACTCGATACATTCGAAAGGTCTCTCTCCAGTATGAACTCTCTGGTGTTGAGTCAGATGTGCGATCTGGCTGAAGGCTTTTTTACACTCTTTACACTGATAAGGTTTCTCTCCAGTATGAACCCTCTGGTGTTGAGCAAGGTGGGCATTCTGGCTGAAGGCTTTCCTGCATTCCTTACATTCATAGGGTTTCTCTCCAGTGTGGATTCTCTTATGTTGAGCTAGGTTTGCACTCTGACTGAAGGTTTTCCCACATTCGACACACGCGTAGGGCTTCTCTCCAGTATGAATTCTCTGATGAAGAGTGAGAGATGAGCTCTGGTTGAACACCTTCTCACATTCATTACATTTCAAGAGTTTCTTTTCTACATAGACTTTCTTACGTTTCATTTCGACAGATGTTTTCCGGTAACTTCTCTTTTGTGGCTCATGCTTATTACGTTTCTGCTTTATATCAAAGATTGTATCCTGATGGAAAGTTTGCCAGGACTTAGTATATTCATTACTGTGATCCTCAGTTAGGATTTCTCTGTGAGTGACGATCAGCTGACTAGCATGTACCTCCTGAGTTCCCAACTGGTTCTTAAACCAGTCCTTACTTTTAGAGTCTCCTCTCCAACTGGAGCAGTTGAGGTTATAACTAAGATGGCTTCTTCCCATCATCATTATTTTGGATGATTCTTCATAAATAACTTGCTTTGATGGAAATTCCTTGTTTTTAAATGCATACTCCCAATCTAAAAGATATCAAGAAAAAAACATCTTTTGTATTTATGCATTAGAAAAAAACTTCTAAAACACAAACTGGTGAATGAACTACATACATAAGTTCAAAGATGTAATAGCTGTTAAATGCAGTCTAACGGATGAGATTATAAAGAATGAAAATGTGGAAAATTTATTAAGAAAATACCTCATGCATAACTATTAAGATAACCATCAGAATATCACAATCATTATATATATGTCTATATTAAGTCTGCAAACACCTTCCTTTCTTGCCTCAGGTTAGCCTGCATTCAAGGTTAAGCTCATTAGCTTTAAAAAATAAGAAAAAACCTTCATGTCAATGTGGCTAAAAAAAATCTATTAGATCCCCATATCCCAAAGCACACCAGGTGTCATTAATTGCCATGAAAGTGTTAGTCACTCAGTTGTGTCTGACTCTTTGCTACCCCATGGACTTGCAGGCTGCCAGGCTCCTCTGTCCATGAGATTCTCCAAGGCAAGAATACTGGAGTGGGTTGCCACTTACTTTTCCAGGTGATCTTCCTGACCCAGGGACTGAACCTGTGTCTCCTGCATTGCAGGCGGATTCTCTACTGTCTTGAGCCACCAGGGAACCCTATTAATTGCCACAGGCTATATAAAACTACGGTTAAACTTTAGCAGTCTGAAAATAGTCTTACTGAGTATCATTTTCTGTGATATGTTCCAACCAAATGTAAATTTTCAGCTGATACTCAAGCTAAGATGCCTTCATATTGAAGTAAGTTTGTATCAAATTGTTGGTTTTATTAATCTGCCATAGGCCTTTATTTACCTTATCTTTTCCATTCCTAAATCAAATCACCTATTACCCTGTTCAAGACTTTCCAATGGTTTCTCACCTTATTTATAGTAAAACTAGACTTCCTATTATGACCACAAATGCAATGTAGCACAGAAATATAAATGTAAAATGATACAAAATTATAGCAAATAAAATCCAGGAAAATATGAAAGCATAATCCTGAGCAGGTGGAGTTCATCTCACGAATGCAAGGTTGGTTTCATATATGAAAGTCAGTGTAATTCACCACATTAACAGATTAAAGATGGAAATCACATTGTTTCAATCAGTGTAAAAGTATTTTACTAAATTTAACATTTGTTTATTATAAAAATTCTAAGCAAAGCAGGAATAGAAACGAACTTCCTCAAGCTGATAAAGGGCGTCTCAGAAATATCCGTAACAACTCAATGGTGAAGAGTGAATACATTTCCCCTTAAGACTGAGAACAGTGCAAGTATATTTGCTCTTGACTAATGCTATTCAACACTGCAAGAGATCCTAGCTATGTCAATAAGTTAATAAAGTTGTATTTGCAGATAACATTACTTTTCATGGCTTCCCTGGTAGCTCAGTTGGTAAAGAATCTGCCTGCAATGCAGGAGACCTGGATTCGACCCTTGGGTTGGGAAGATCCCCTGGAGAAGTGAACAGCCACCCACTCCAGTATTATGGCCTGGAGAATTCATGGGACTGTATGGTCCATGGGGTCGCAAAGAGTCGGACACGACTGATCACACACCCACACGTTACTGGAAAAAACATATCTAAAAAATCAGGTATCTTATATCCATAAAACTATATCTCTTTCTATATAGATATATAAATATAACACTTATAAGAAGCCACTACACTGGATATGACAAAACACTGCTTATAGAAACTAAGACTGTAAAAAATGGCTAAATTTCACGAATTGGAAAACAATGAAACTAGGATGTCAGTGATAAAACAATGATAATAGGATGTCAGTTCTCTCTAAATTGATACATAGATTCAACGCAATCCCAAACAAAACCCCAGAAGGATTTTTAGGTAGACATGCTCAACTTCATTCTGGAATTTATATGGAATGCAAATGATCTATTAAAATAGTCAAAGTGATTTTACAAATTCAACTGATGTCAAAATTTACTATAAAGCTACAGTAATCAGGACAGCGTGGTACTGGTCAAAGGATAGACATATATAGATCATTGGAAAAGAACAGTTCAGAACTTAATCCATACATATATGGTCAACTGATTTTCAACAAAGATACCAAAAAGACAATATAATGGGGAAGGGAAAGGTTTTAAAAAGGGTACTAGAGCAACTGTGTATCTGAAAAACAGCAACAGGCTCATACAGAGAACACACTGTGGTTGCTGAGAGGGAGGAGAAGTGGGGGAGGGAAGGGTCAGGAATTTGGGACTAACGGCTGCAAACGGCCATACAGGATGGACACGCAACAGGCCCCACCGTGGAGCACAGCGCGCTGTATGCACGTGTACCTGAGCCGTTCTGCTCTACAGCAGAAATTAACAGAGCACTGTATATCAGCTCTACTTCAATAAAACCATTCTAAATGAAAAATCCCTCAAAAGGCATTATGGTGAGGATATGGAGCACACCTGGAACTCTGCTACAATGCTGATGGGAATGAAAATACTGTCTCCTTGGAAAACTAAAGTTACACACGTTCCTGTCATGTGACTCCATTTTCCCACTTTTTTTTTAAGCTGGTGTTAAAAACCATTTTTTTAAAATTGGCATATAATTGCTTTACCATGTGAGTCAGCTTCTCTGCGCAGCAAAGCACAACTACATGTGTTCGCATATCCCCTCCCTCTTGAGCCTTCCTCCCACAACCCCCACCCCTGTTTTTCCACTTTTAGGCATTTACCTAAGAGAAATGAAAATGTATGTCCATACAAAGTCCTGTACGTGCCCACTTCATACTGCCCAGGCTGGAAACGACCCGAAGGTGCATCAGTAGGGAAGTGGAAAAACGAAAATGTGGAACGCCTGCACAGCAGACTGACACTCAGCAACAAAAGCAGTAAATTACTCACATATGCAACAGTGTGATTTTCAAAGTAAATTCTGATGGTGAAGTAAACCAAACATAATAGTATGATTCCATTTAGTTTAAATGCAAACTAATCTAAAATGACAAAGGTTAGTTTGGAGCCAGAGTGGAGAAGAATGGACTGTAAAAAGGCACAAGCAATCTTTTGGGTGATGGTCTTCACTGTAGTGATGGTTTCATGGATGTATACAGCTGTCAGAACTCATCACACTGTAATTTACATTAATGCAATTTACTGTATGTAAAGTTAAGAAAAATTACGGATGGAAACAAAGGGTAAGCAAAGACTGACTTTAGTAACATGAAGTAAAACTCATGTAACAGGCTCTTTATACTGAATATACTCTAACTTGGAGCCTATAGAATAGTTTTTTAAAAAAGCTATGTATTAGGTCATATAAAATCCTCAACTCATTAGAAAATAGAATTAGTAGTAATTGCTATCCTGATCAAATATAATAAAGCAATTTGATCAAAATACAGTAAAACCAGAAAACTTTCTGTTAAACAACTGTTGTGTAGGGAGTTAAAACTTTTCTAGGAAATGGAAATAAAACCACTAAATATCAAATACACCTGAAACTATAAAACCTCTAATAATTTCATTAGTGAATTAAGAGACAATGAAATAATAGTTTAAGCTTTTTTCAGTTTTTTAGCATGTTTCCAAAACATGGAAACAAAGTAAACCTAAGGAAATAAATAATTAGTAAAGGGAAAAACAGAAAATAGAGAATTAGAAAAGGGGAGAATGATGAAGGTATATTTTATATTTAACAGATATAGCCAAAAGCTGGAATTTAAAAATAAATAAGCAAAACTGATTGATGAGTAGCAACCTAACTAAAACAATTAGCTATATAAAATAAAATGGGATATTTTATACTACAGTACAAAACAAAAAGAATTGTAAGCGATTACTATGCTCAGGTTCATGGAAATAAACCTGATTAACTATCTAGAAAAATTAAAATTTATATAATTTAACTCAAGGAGGAAGTTATCAGGAGGCCACTTACCAGAGGACACTGAGAAAGCTATCAAAGGTCTACTTCCCCACAGAGGCTCTGGTACCAGAGTTTTTCTTCCAAACTCTAAGACTACTGACCTCATTCCTTCACACTAACATGTAATCAGACTTTTTTTCCTAGCCTCCACTTCCCTCCAGTGGTATGCTGCATTTCTTTACTATGAAATCTTCCCATCACATAAGTCTTACGTCCTAAGTCAAGTTCATCTTTTCTTCTACAAACCCATTCTTCCTTTTGAGTTGCTTCTGTTAAATGCTATCACCTTCCAGTTACCCAGATTTGAAGAAAATACCACCAGAAGTATTTTTCCTTTGGTGGTTTATAAACATGAGAATAATCCTAAAAATTTAATAGATTGATTTTCTCAAAGTAGAAACCTGAATCTCGGTTAAGAGATTAAGTGAATAAATGAATCAGTCCTTCTGTCTAAAAGGAATGAATAAGTGAAAAGGAAAAAAAAATAGATGTTTAAACCCAGGATTGGAGCAACTTGTGTCAAAGTGAAGAGCAAAGACAAGAAGACGCTGGGACATTTGGATCCGGAGACCAGGAGAAGGTTATCTGAGAGGGCAGTACTGTGTGGGAGTGAAGCCGAGGGGAGCTTAGTTGGGGAGCTCAGGCCGAGCCGCCTCTGTCTCTTCCCAGGCCTGGAGCCCTTCGACGCTAACCAGGAAGCATGATCGAGGAGCTGAGCTTTTCAGGCAGGGGCCCCTCCAGCCCTGGGTCTCGCTCACTCACCCGGCCGTGCTCCCCGCGGCCCCTCCTCCTCCACCAGCCAGGGCTCCTTTCCTTGCTCCAGCAGTGAGATCACATCTGGCTTGGAAACTGAAGCTCCTGCTCACAAGAAATGAAAAGGGGAGTCAGCCAGGCCTGCTCGGGCACTGGGAAGCGGCGGGAGCTGAGGAGAGGTGACGCGCTCTGGGGGCGGGAAGGGCGCTGGCCACCCCACCCAGCCGCACCCGCAGAGCGGCACTCATGGGGAGACCGGCGCTGGGGAGCACCTCCCGGGCCGCCTGCAGGGAGGGGCCCGCCTCACCCAGCGACACCAGGCTCTGGTAGTTGTCCAGCATCACCGTCCGGTACAGACTCCTCTGCGCGGGGCTCAGCCACTCCCACTCCTCCTGCGAGAAGTCCACGGCCACGTCCCCAAACGTCACCAGACCCTGGAGTGACAGAGACACGCTCCTGCTCAGCCAGCGTTCCTGCCCTCACACGAGCACGGCTTAGACTGCCTGCCTTCTCAGAAACGCGGCGTGTACTGCATTTCCTGCCAGGGTCTCGGGGCCTGAGCAACACGGCTTCTCTGCGCTTAGTCTTGATATTCTGTCATGGAGCGTGCACAATTTCATAGAGTCTCCACTGATGAAGAAAAGATACAAGTGAAAAGCGCCAAGAACAGAACACTGTAAGCAGTCAACTGTGAAAGAGTTCAGTACTCACACTGCACGCTAGAGCATTTCTCTGTGAAAATCAGGACAGATGGGAGCAGTAAAAAAAGGCCTCAAGGAGGAGGCAGAAACATGCTCAATTTTTATATGCAGTTTTCCAAATTATGCAATTGAATGATCAGTGTCCCAGCTATATCAATTAGGTATATGTAAACATATATTTGATGCTCACTGTATTGGTACACTAAAATTACATACAAATGTAATAAAAGCAGTAAACAAGTTTTATGGTGATTTTGCAAAAATATAACAAGTGTATGCCATCACAGAGAAGAGTCAGGAACAACCGAAGATGATCTGACAGCCCTTGATAGTGTCACTAAGTGTCAGACAGTTGTTGACTTATCATACCCCCTAAAAGACAAAGTAATAGTCATTTTAACCACTACTAAGTTAGATAGGGAACATCTCAAATGTGATAATGCAGTGCAATCACAAAACACCTATAGCTCTCACGAGAGACACACCCCGTTGTGAACACCTAGCGAACAAGAGTTTCTGAACCGTCACCACAGCTCTCAGACACCATGGTGTGTTAGATTAAGGGTCTCTGTGACAGGAAATGAGGCCAGTCTGCTTCCCGGAATTAAACAAATGAGCATGCTTCCTCATGTGCGAAGTCTGCTCCAGATTTCTTTTTGGCTGTATGATCTGGTATGTGCTTTACAGGTTTGGCACATCACAGGGCAAAACCTACCTTTAAGCTGAGCTGACACACAGCTGCCCTCAACGGCACCCACCCAAACAGCCGAGCCGACCTGTCAGGCGCTGAAATGCTTCCACGCTGGCTGGTGAGCGGCGGCGGCGGGGAGCCCCGCTGGCGGCCATCCTCACCACAGCCCAGTAAGGAGGGGACTGCCCGCCCCGCACCAGCGTCCAGGACCCCATGGGGCAAGTTCTGCATGTGTCTTGGCCGGAGGGGTTGTCAAATACGAACATCACTCCTATTAACGTGCCTCCTGACAGTAATACCCTTACTGAAGACGCACTGAAGCCTATCAGTGATGCTACACAGAAGCATTTTTAATGAGAAAAAAAAAAATGAGTCAATACATGAATAACTGAGTAATGGACAAAAACGTTAAGGAAACCACAAGTGAAGTGAAAGGACACCACGAAACATCAGTTACATTCATCAGCTTCTATCTTACGTGCTTCCATCTCAAAAACAACTTAATAAAGGGAAATCTGGGAAGTGAGTGAAGGCTTCAAGGAAGGGAGCACCAGTTGGGTTTAAAAGATGAAACTTGTGCGAGATAGGGCTGGGCACCATCCATCA
Source organism: Hydropotes inermis (assembly GCA_020226075.1). Lineage (NCBI taxonomy): Eukaryota > Metazoa > Chordata > Mammalia > Artiodactyla > Cervidae > Hydropotes > Hydropotes inermis. The sequence goes on from CM035288.1 coordinate 59,381,674, forward strand.
TAAGTTCTATTAAAACTCAACCACTTCAATACACTCTTTAAAAATGTGCAAAAAAAGCGTCCCACACACAGCATGCGTTCTGCAGCGGAGGCCAGGCAGGTGTGGCCTCATAAAGTTCTCACAAGGTGTTTTTTTCCTTGCACGCACAAAGGGATTCTGGGTTCTGATGGTCTGACTGACATTTTCCTCTTAGCCAATGAGATCTGAATACCTTTCAAATGTTTTTATATTTATTTTGATTCTATAAGACAGGAATCTCATACCATTTTGTCACCTTATTAAAGAAGCTCAGGAAATGTCTGGAGACAGCCATCACGACGGCAGAGCAGCAAGACATGAAGCCTACCTTCTCCCACAAACAGAAAAGTGAAAGAGAGGATTCTCACAGCAGCAGGAGAACAGAGCGTTAATTAGAAGCCCCCAGGCGGCTGTCAGGTGAGCCTCCACAGAAGCAGTGCAGGAGAGAAGGGGCTGAAAGATACAGTCAAAGACGTGAAAGGAGGAAACCTGCAGCCTAGGCTATTCTTACCACAGCATTACTTAGAACAGAAAAAAGGAAAATTTTTAAAAGAAAGAAAATAGTGCCTGGTATTTCTACCCACAGTGATTTTTTTTCCCCTTTCGGAAACTCGGAAGTCCTAACCCCCTACGTCTGCCTACCTCCTATAAGCAGTCAGAATGCACAGTTAGTATGTATTTGTTCACATTTCCTTACACAGACATGTCTATGATTACATATTCATTTACTGATAACATCACTCTTGTTAGATGCATATTATTATCAATACATAATGTAAATCAGCCATATCTGATTTACTAACCCCTTGCTTATTTTCAATTATGTCAGTCTTAATTTTTCACTATGATGTTACAAAGGTCTCTAGTTATTGTCTTAAAATATACTCCTAAAAGTTCTTCTCTCCATTAAGATTAGGATTTCCCAACTTACTTAACATCAGAAAAAAGTTTAATTTACACTATTCTGGCCTAGTCAGAAAAGGACATAATGAAAAAAAAAATCAGGTTGGGACTGAAGTTTTGACCTGTAGTCAAAGAAATATTAATAAAAGTTTTTCAGGCAGAAGGAAAATGGAGCAGAATGAAAAATAAAAGGAAAATGGAAGCCTGAAGCACAGTTAGAAATTCAGAGCCGGAACAATAACTAAACACAAGTGATAATACAGGGGGGCTGCCTTGCTGAGAAAGTAGCAAAAGTGCTAACTATAGATGGAAGATTGCAGAGGGAAGGAAGATGATTGTTACAGTAAGAAGTGATGGATACATATTATCCCAAAGTGGCCGCTAAAATAATAATAGCCTGCTATGAGAACAGAGAAAATATAAAGCATATACTGTTTTATAAGAGGCTTCCCAGGTGGCCAATACACGAGACACGGGTTTGATCCCTGGTCTGGGAAGATCCCCTGGAGAAGGAAAAGGCAACCCACTCCAGAAACCCTGCCTGGGAAATCTCATGGACAGAGGAGCCTGGTGGGCCACATACAGTCCATGGGGTCACAGAGTCGGATACGACACAGTGACTGAGCACAATAACAAGAGGCATACTTTAAATATATAATCTCTAGAGGCAGAGGTTCTCAAAAACCGTGCATTAAAATCATCAGCGGACCCAGTAAAAATGCGGTTTCCTGGGCCCCATCACAAGAGACTGTGACGCACTCAGGGCCTTGGGTCGATGGGCTGTGTGTGTCCACATAACATACCCTCTGCCGCCTTCCATCACCAGCTCACGGACGGCAGAAGAGAGGCTGCTTGCTGGCTCTTGCTGCCCTGGTCTCAAATAGTCATTCTTTTGTTGATTTATATATTAATTTGGCAAACATTTAGTGGATGCTTACTACCTACATTGTTGTAATTCCCTACTACCTATACTGGGAATACAAAGGTGGACAGAATACAGTCCCTCCTCTTGGGGAATTAAAATTCTGACAGAGGAGAAAGACATTCAATATAAGGTCACACAACGTCAGGTAATATTAAATACTATGACAGAAACAAGGTAAGGTAACTTAGAGTTACAGGGGTGTTCATATAAGTAAAAATGGGCTTCCCTGGTGCTCCGATGGTAAAGAACCTGCCTGGAGTGCAGGAGACTCTGGTTCAATCCCTGTGTCAGAAAGACCCCTGGAGAAGGAAATGGCAACCCACTCCAGTGTTCTTGCCTGGAGAACCCCATGGACAGAGGAGCCTGGCGGGCTACAGTCCTGCTGCTGCTGCTAAGTCGCTTCAGTCCTGTCCGACTGTGTGACCCCATGGACGGCAGCCCACCAGACTCCTCTGTCCACGGGATTCTCCAGGCAAGAACACTGGAGTGGGTTGCCATGTCCTTCTCCCAGGCTGCAGTCCATGTGGTCACAAAGAGCCAGACACGACTGAGTGACTAACTTTCACTTTTGTGTAGGATAAAACCTTAAAAATGAGCTGAGGTTTGGGGAGGCGGGAGGGGGAATCAGGATGGGGAACACATGTAAATCCATGGCTGATTCATGTCAGTGTAAGGCAAAAACCACTACTTGTAAAGTAATTAGCCTCCAACTAAAAAAAATAAATGGAAAAAAAAAAATGAGCTGAGGTTTGAACAACAATCTACATAAAGTGGAAGAGCTAGACAGGCCATCCTCTAGGGGAGGAGAGTTACAGACGAGGAAGGAGCAAATGCAAACTTTCAGAAATAGAGAGGAGCCTGGAACATCTGAGGGACAGAGAGCCGACCAGTGTGACTAGAGCAGGGAGCAGTGAAGATGGGAGGAAAGGAGGTCTGAGCGCCGGGAGCTGGGCCGCGTGGGGCCTGAGGGGCGAGGGAAGGACACGGGACTTCACTCCATGGAGAAGTGATGCGCTCTGCGACCCCGAGCACTCTGCTCCCAGGAGCCTGTCACTGTCCTGCCTCCCTTACTCGCCCTCAGCAGTACAGCCTGCTGCCTCTGACAGCCACTAACAGTGGCATCTGCACATCACTCCTTCCTTGGCCTCTTTTTCCTCATTTGGAAAACTGTCTCAGACAACCAGGTCACTCATAATTTTCTTCCTGGCTTTATCATTTTATGAACCTAGAACTCTGGAGTCTAAATAGACTAGCTACTGGCCACATGTGGTTATTTAAATCAATCAACATTTAAAAATTCAGCCCTTCAGTCACGTTAGTCCACACACATGGCTCCACAGCCACGCGAGGCTAGCCGCTCGGTACTGGGCAGTGTAAACAGCGTCTCTGCCACCAGTCACAGGGCTGCTCTGCGTGATAGAAAACAAGAAAAAGAGGTAGCAGTTTGTGGTTTTATTTTTTATATTTAATCTATACAATGTTTTTAGCCTCAAAGTATGAGGAAGAAAAAAATTTCAAGCAAACATCCAGCCCTTCTCCTCTGATTTAAAATATCACTACACTATCATATAATAAACTAGTAGACAGTAAATTCCATGAAGACAGTATCTATTTTTTTAACTGTAGTATTGCCAGCATTTAATATACAGTAAGATGTTCAAGCTGGCTTTAGAAAAGGCCGAGGAACCAGAGATTAAATTGCCAATATCTGCTTGATCATTGAAAAAGCAAGAGAGTTCCAGAAAAACATCTATTTCTGCTTTATTGACTATACCAAAGCCTTCGACTGTGTGGATCACAAGAAACTGCAGAAAATTCTGAAAGAGATGGGAGTACCAGACAACCTGACCTGCCTCTTGAGAAACCTATATGCAGGTCAAGAAGCAACAGTTACAACTGGACATGGAACAACAGACTGGTTCCAAATAGGAAAAGGAGTATGTCAAGGCTGTATATTGTCACCCTGCTTATTTAACTTATATGCAGAGTACATCATGAGAAACGCTGGGCTGGAAGAAGCACAAGCTGGAATCACGATTGCCGGGAGAAATATCAATAACCTCAGATATGCAGATGACACCACCTTTATGGCAGAGAGTGAAGAGGAACTAAAAAGCCTCTTGATGAAAGTGAAAGAAGAGAGTGAAAAAGTTGGCTTAAAGCTTAACACTCAGAAAACTAAGATCATGGCATCTGGTCCCATCACCTCATGGGAAATAGATGGGAAGACAGTGGAAACAGTGTCAGACTTCATTTTTGGGGGCTCCAAAATCACTGCAGATGGTGATTGCAGCCATGAAGTTAAAAGACGCTTACTCCTTGAAAGGAAAGTTATGACCAACCTAGACAGCATATTAAAAAGCAGAGGCATTACTTTGCGAACAAAGGTCTGTCTGGTCAAGGCTATGGTTTTTCCAGCGGTCATGTATGGATGTGAGAGTTGGACTGTGAAGAAAGCTGAGCGCTGGAAAATTGATGGTTCTGAACTGTGGTGTTGGAGAAGACTCTTGAGAGTCCCTTGGACTGCAAGGAGTTCCAACCAGTCCATCCTAAAGGAGATCAGTCCTGGGTGTTCATTGGAAGGACTGATGCTGAAGCTGAAACTCCAGTACTTTGGCCACCTCATGCGAAGAGTTGACTCATTGGAAAAGACCTTGATGCTGGGAGGGATTGGGG
>CM035288.1:59389247-59402699 GCA_020226075.1 Hydropotes inermis
GTTCCCTGGAGAATCCCATGGACAGAGGAGCCTAGCGGGCTAGGGTCTGACAGGCCTGAGCGAGCGACCAAGGGAAGCGCAGTTCGCCAAGCACTGTTGGAGGCGCTGGGGACGCAACTAGGAACGCGCCAAAATCCCCGTCAGCAGAGCTGACCTTCCGGTCTGGGAGAAATTTAATAGGGGGAAAAAAAAGATACTGATAAATACTGGGAATTGATACACGTTATAAGGAAAAGCAGAGCACAAGGCTATTCTTTCGGCACTTCGTTCACTTTACACCCTCTTGTTCCTATTCAGTATGTGTCTGAAAATGTTTAATAAATTCCTACCTCTAGTCCTCACATTCATGCCTCACCTTTTCTGAAACTGCGTTATAGGATGTGGAGCTTCAGATTAACTTCTCATCAAAGGAACCAATGACAAAAAGCTGGAAATGTTTATATGGAGGAAATGTAAAATTGCAAATGTAATATTTACAAAGATATTGAAACACTGTATATAGTAATAACATGTTGAATATAAACAACATGGTTAAAAGTATAGAAATAAAGACGTTTGATATTAAACAACTTATAAAACTACTTGTGTGATACTGAAGCAACCAGTATTTCTGGGGTTTCGTTTTTGTTATAAAGGCGGAATTGATCTGTTACAACTACATTAAGATTGCACTATTGGAAAACTGTTCCTATATATAAAAAAATAAAAGGAACACAATCCACAAAAACTAGTTGGTTTTGTGTTTTAATGTTGAAATTCCAACTGTACCTAACCTCTGACTTTCTGAAACAGTGCAAACATGCAAGTTAAGACGTATCAGTAAATGTGCAGGTTTTTGCAGCCTTTTCCACATTTCACAGATGTATAAAGAGTCTTGAATGCCCATAAAGATGTATGAGCATCTTAACCCTGAAGATAGGTGATAACATTTTTTGTTTTCAACCATTACCTTTTAAGCTTCTGTTGGCAGAACCCTCTACAAAGCTTGCATCAAAAGTTACTGTGACCTGCATAAAAGACAAATTTATCATTTTTAAATCCATAATCAAACAGATGTCTGCCTAGCATATTAAATTTAATGGAGTAATCTAAGTACATGATCTTGAGTATTAAGAGTACAGAATCCGAGACAAAAGGACCCATTTACTTTGCTCTCATTGTCACAATGAAGATATATTTATTTTTTTCATGGATTGATACTGGGGCAAATTTAAGTCTGTACTCTATTTTGAGTTAAATTTTATAACAGGTGTGAGGCTGAAGTTCTTTTGTTGTGGTGCATGTCCGATGGTGCCGGTGTCATTTGCTGAAGATGCTCCTCTTCCTCCAATAAACTGCTTTTGCACCCGAACACAATTCTAAACCGGGCAAAGGATACGGAGACCTCTCTCCAAAGAATATGAACGGCAAGTCCAAAAGCACTTGAAAAGATGCTCAAATCATCAGTCCTTAGGGAAATGTAAATCAAAACCATAATGACTTGCCATTTCACACCCACAAAAATGGCTAGAATCAAAAAGTCAGACAACAAAGTGTTGGTGAGGATGTGGAGACACTGAACCCTCATACGTTGCCAGTGGGAATTTAAAATGAAGTTGCTGCCTTGGAGAAACACTCCAGACATTTCTTAAACAGCTAGAGTTACTACATGACCCAGCAATTGCAGTCATGGATGTATATATACCTAAGAAAAATGAAAACACACATCCATGCAAAAACTAGTACACAAATGGTCCATAACAGCATTATTCACGATGGCCAGAGTGGAAACCACCCAAATGCCCAATCATTCAGTCATCAACTAATAAAAGGAATGACATGCTGATACCAAGCTCCAAGGATGGGCCTTGAAAACATTACACTATGTGAAAAGCCAGTCATAAAAGACTACGTATTGTATGAGCCCATTTGACATGAAATATCCAGAATGGGGAAAAACTTCAGAGAAAGTAAATCAGTGGTTGTTTGGGCTGAGGGGAGGAAATGAAGAATGAGCGCTAACATCAGGCTTTCTTCCTGTGGTGATGAAAATGTTTCAAGTTTAGATTGTGCTGACAGTTATACAACCCTGGGAATATGCTGAAATACCTCCAAAGAAGAAGAGCTTCCCTGGCGGCTCAGACGCTAAAGAACCTGTCTGCAATGTGGGAGACTCAGGTTCGATCCCCGGATCAGGAATATTCCCCGGAGAAGGAAATGCTGATCCACTCCGTATTCTTGTCTGGAGAATCCCATGGAGAGAGACTGGTGGGCTACAATCATGGGGACACCTTAAGCACTGAAGAGCCGAAGGGAGTGGACCCTGAGAGCAGGGTAGAACTGCATCAGCTCCAGCAGGGCATCTGCTCTCACTCCTCCTTTGGTCCGCCCCCTCCTCTCTGGGAGTGAAACACTCCTTCATACACAGCATTTAAGGGGGCACCGAGAAACAAAACCGAACCAGAAACCAAAACACATGATACATGGATGAAATGTTTCTAAAAATAAAGATCAATGTAAAAAGTTCATTATGAACAAAACATCAAAATCTTAAGAGACAAGATCTGGCTACTTATTAAACCAACAAATGACTGAGCACAGCAAGACTGAATTTCCCACCTTGAGAACCTATAGTCCAGAAGACAGTTGCAAAGTCGAAGCATCTGATTAGTGGTGATCACTCTAAAGTGACCATTTTTGCTTTTGTAGCCAGTTATCTGTGAGGAGATACATTTGAGACTACAAAGATATCCTGTTCATTATCAATCTTCAGCAACAGCTTTAGAATCAGTATTTCTGCTGGAATCAGTTACGTCCACGATGGCTGAAAGATACCTTTATCATTCCTTCTATATTTACTAGCCGGAATTCTGTAAGTTCTTTCTCTTCTCATTCAGTCATCATTTATTTTAGTATGAATATATGAATTATGTTGATTTATACTGTTACTCTAATTATACTGACGCTCAGATTGTCCCAGTTATGCCCACAAAAGCCCTCCTCAAACTGAATCCTGGAGAATACGCTTCAAAGGGCTTTGACAAATATCTACATCCATGTGATCACCACCTCAATCAAGATATGCAAGATTTCCATCATCCCCCAAACTCCCCTTCCATTCCTTTCCCAACTTTCCCTGAACCTGTGGGCCAGAGCAACCACTGATCTTTCTGTCCCTACGGTTTTGCACATTCTAGAATTTCCCTTTAAATAGATACATGCACAGCTTAACTTAAGAACGCAGGGAGACTCCTGTGCATATTTCTGGAGCTCTTTCTCTGAGTACCTCCCTCCCATCCCTTCCTTCCTCTTCCACACTCCACTCAGCTAATTCCAGTTACTTGAGTTTCCCCAGCTCTGCTGTTTGTCTCACTTGAGGAAATCGGGGTGCTCTGCTTGCGCCCCTCCTTCCTGTATCGTCTGCAATGTGCCTCCAGAGAGCGAGCGGCTGCTGCAGGAGGGACTCATTTATTCTCCCCTCTCTCAGGGACCAAAGTCTCACACTACCAGGCGCCCAATATCGGAAAAGACATATTTCCTACGTATCATCTAGTTTCCTATTTGCATATAAAGTGGGATGCAAGTTTTGTGCCCTTACACCACTGCACTGTGGGCAGGGGCTCCTCTGTGATATTTTTGCACACCCCCTACTTTTGGGCCTAAGTATATACTACATTCTCATTTTGTATTTTCCCTACCATCATCCTGGAATCAGACATCACTCCAGTAAGCTCTGGTTCCTTTTCATTAGAGAATGGTATTTAGAGACCAAGGTCTGCTTCTTGCTACTGAGGCATCATTGCTTCCACACTCCTTCACCAAATAGAGAAGAAGAAAATTATACAAACACACACTTAAAAAAAAAAAAGACTAATTCAAATGAACTTTTATTTTATAAGTTTTTAATTTACAGAAAAACTGCAAAGATAGTACAGAAGGTTCCCACATACTCTGCACCCAGTTTTGGTTAATTTTTTTTAACAATTATGAACCAACACTGATGCATTATTGTTAAAGTCCACACTTTATCTTTCCCACTTTTTATCTAATGTCCTTTGGTTTTTCCAGGATCTCACTCAGGATACGTTATTTTTAGTAGCTGTGTTTCAATAGGCTCCTTTTAGTTGTGATGGTTTCTCAGACTTTCCTTGTTTACAATGACCGTCACTCCACTTTTGTGGAGTTCAGGGCAGATATTTTGTCGAATGTCCAAGGACTGCCATTTGTCTGCCATGCTGTCATTAAAATGAGGCTCTGTGTTTTGGAGGGGAAGATCATAAAGGTCAAGTGCCATTTCCACCACATCTTATCAGGAGTACCTGATCTTAGCGTGCCATCACTATGGGAGTTAACACTCATCTCACTGAGCTGCACAAACATGTTTTTAATCATGAGTTCACACCAACTCCACATCATGGGGTGGTTCTTTATCTTCTGTTATGCTTTATTTCTCTCTTTTCACAGTAAAACACTGGCCACCACCAAATCAATGCCTTTATTCAGTTGCTCAGTTCTAAAAACGCCAATGCTGGGAACTATGGAGAGCAGGAGAAGGGGCGACAGAGGATGAGATGGTCGGATGGCATCGCCGACTCAACGGACATGAGTCTGAGCGAGCTCCGGGGGACAGTGAAGGGCAGGGAAGCCTGGCGTGCTGCAGTCCATGGGGTCACAAAGTCAGACATGACTTGGCAACTGAGCAACAACAATAATGCACATAAAATAGTTTCCAAATCACGACACCAAAGCTATTATGAAAAACAATCTACTAAACTGAATGCAGAGGCTGCATTTTTTGGTTTTTGGTGTTTACTTATTAGGAGTGTTAGCTCATCTGAGATTCATACAGTTGTAAAAATTTTGTCATTTGTCTTTGGCTTTTGCTTATGGTGTATTTTGCCTTACATAAGTGTTTTAGTTTTATGTTCTCAAGTGCAGCGGTCCTTTATTACATCTGGATTTTTAAGTCAGAAAGTCTTTCCACACATTCAGGTCAAAATGGAATTCACCTCTGTACATGTCTGCTATTTGTATGGTTTAAATTAGAGCTCAAGTCAATTTGGAGTTTATTCTTTTGCATTATGTGAGCTATTAATATAATTTTATTTTTTCCCAACTCACTATCCAGTTATTCCACAAGCTTTTTAATTAAAAAATCCATTTTTATTCCAATGATTTGCCACATCAGTGGACTTCCCTATGCACTTGATATTTCTGGACCATCTAGTCTCTCCCACCTAACAATTCATGAGTTGATACCACGCAGTAGTTACAATTATAGACCCTTTTTAGAATGTTTATATATATCTGGTCATTTTAGCACACATTATAGCTTTCCTTTCTCAGAATAGTCTTAGCCATTCTTGCAAGTTTAACTTTTACTTTGAGCTTTAGTATCAACTTGTCTATTTCCAATGGAGAAACAGTACTGGTATTTTTATTGGGTTTAAATTACATTTTGAAATTAACTTAGAGAAAAGCATTCTTCAGACGTGCAACAACGTGAATATGCACTGATCTCAGAAAAAACGTTTCAAGAAGGCAGATGCAAGAGAACGTGTCGTAAGACAACTCAAGAGGCAAGGGGAATGGACTGGGTCTGGCTCAGGGACAACTGTATCACCCTGGACCGAAATGTTTTCCTCATTCACAGGCCAGGTTTAACAGGGTCTGAGCAGATCCAGAACACTGGACTTCCCACCATATCAGAACATGCTGTCTGGGGATGGGCAAAGTTCAGGGTTTCTCACGCTTTCACAAACCAAACTTGAACTAACTGTAGCTAGAGGTCGTAGCTGAGAAATATCACCTCATAACAGAAAACTTTGACATCTCCTTCAAAACCTTTTTGCTGATTCTGTATTTTCCTTCATAATCTGCAAGTATTTCAGCATTTTTTTGACATAATGTTTTAAAGTTGTTCAGTCCCTAAGTCGTGTCGGGCTCTCTGCGACCACATGGAGTATAGCCCACCAAGTTTCTCCATCCATGGGATTCTCCGGGCAAGCATACTCGAGCGGGTTGACATTTCCTCCTCCAGGGGATCTCCTCGACACGGGGATAGAATCTGCGTCTCCTGTCCAGCAGGCCCATTCTTTACCTCTGAGCCTCCTGGCCAATACTTTGGCCACCTGATGTGAAGAGCCGATTCACTGGAATAGACCCGGATGCTGGGAAAGCTTGAGGACAGGACAGGCGACGACATGGGACAAGATGGTCGGATGGCATCATTGACTCGACGGACAGGATTTGAGCAAAGTCCGGGAGATATTGAAGGACAGAGAGCCTGGAGTGTTGGGGGTCGCAAAAGAGTCGAACACGACTGAGCGACAACAACGACGTTTTAAAATTAGTTACCAAATAAATAAATAAAATTAGTTACCAAATAAATAAATAAGTTACCAAACGAACTCTCGGGCTTTTTCCTCCCTCCAAGTCTTCCAGTAAAACGGCTGTTCCACGGCGGCGGTGATTTAATAATGGGATTTTTTTCCACATACCGATTTTACACACACAAACATATACCCGGCGTTTAACGGTCCCAGTCACACACTCAACGACCGGGTCAGAACCGAACACAGCTCACCCGGGCACGGCCACGCCCACGCTCACCCGCATCAGGGAGACAGCCGCGAGGAGAGCGCGCCCGACGCCAGGGCACTCACCCGGCGACCCACGAAACCCACACGGTACATTCTTATCCCAGACGGTTTCCCACGCACCGATTTACGCAGAAGCCCCGCCCACTCGAAGCATCGCGAGACGCAGTCTTGCTCCTTGGGTCCAGCCTTAAGGACCGGAGACTACGTTTCCCCGAAGACACTGCGGCGCCTGTCCAACCGCGACGCAGCATCGGCAGTGCTTTGTGCGTCTGCGCCGTCTTCCGGCTCCCGAGTCCACTGGTACGGACGAGGAAGCGCACCCGGGGCTGCTGGGGGCGCGGCCGCGGGGCACCTGGACCGGAGGAGTTGGCAGGTGAGGGGCTCCGGAGCTTACCAGGAGCCCCGGGGTCTGCGCCGGACTGGGCGCCGCGGCTGGGCGGGTCACGGGCCTGGAAAGAACCGGAACGTCTCGTTTCGCCGTCCGTTGGCGGCTTTCCGGGCTCCGGACTACACTCCCCATCGGCCCCCGCGGCGCGCCCTGCTGTCACTGCCTGTTGCCGTCAGGGCTTATGGCCCGGGTCCATGGACCCCTTAGGTGGGTGTGCCTGTTGGGGGTCGTGGCCCCCAGAAACTGCTTGCTTATGGATGTTTTGCATTTTTCTTATGCATCCTCTTAAAAATCTGGGGTGAAGTCTTGTCCCATGAGACTCTCAGAGTTGGAAGACCCCTGAAAATTTGGAACCTCTAGTTTACAAGCAGCGACTTAGAAACATATTATATTCGTGTTCAGAATTTGTCCAACCATTGGGGCTTACCTTGTGGCTCAGCTGGTAAAGAATCCACCTGCAATGCGGGAGACCTGGGTTCGATCCCTGGGTTGGGAAGATACCCAGCGGAGGCAAAAGCAACCCCTTCCAGTATTCCGGCCTGGAGAATCCCATGGACTAGGTCCCAAACAGTTGGACACAACTGAGCGACTTTCACTATCGTGATACATTCATGGGAAGATGGCTGAGTAAGTCACGGGCCACCCCTGTAATGAAATAGTTACAGCGAATACAAATAATGCTTTAAAGTTGTCATAAGGAAAACGGCCTTCTACGTGATATTAAGGAACAGTGGGCTTCCCCTGCAATGCGGGAGACACAGGTTCGATCCTGGTTGGGGAAGATTCCCCTGGAGAAGGAAATGGCAACCCACTCCAGGATTCTTGCCTGGAGAATCCCACGGACAGAGGGGCCTGGTGGGTTACAGTCCATGGGTCGCAAGAGCCATACACTACTTAGCGACTAAACAAAATCATTCTGTTTACACATTAATAATTTAGTATTTGTTACATGTTAGGCAATGTCCTAAGCTCTTTTATAAAATACTGTTTTACTGATGAACTCAGGGAGTGGTTAAATGGCATCATTCTTAATACTTGGATGTTTTCCATTCCAGTTTAGTTTAGTTTTTTTGGACGGTGTTAGCCTGCCTGACAGTAGGTGGGTGGGTTTGACTTCTGTTGCTGAATGTTACCTTGTTGTAGAAGGAATCCAGTTGCACACATACTTGTCGGTTGATGTTGTCCCATATGACTTTTGATAGTTGCTTGACATCCATATGATTCAACCACTCGCCTACTTGTGAACTGTTATGTACTAATCTTGATTCCGTTTTTCAGCAAATACTGTGCCCAAAGCTTCACTCACTTACATCTCTGTGCAGAGGCTTATTTATGGTGGAGTACTGGGCCTGCCCCATCTAATTTGCCCACTGCAAACATGTGTTGACTCAAGGCAGGGTCTGCAAAATGGTGCCTGCCAGACCTTAGGTAGGGCTGTAGGCTTCTTTATGAATTAGAAAGTTAGGTTAAGAGCCAGGGAGACCTCTGAGGGTGTTACAGTATGGGCACGAGAGTATTAAACGGTTTCGTTCTGGGAAGGCTTCACTGAGCAGATCAGGCAGGCTGTGCTCCCAGGCCTGAGGACAGCCTTCCTTGTCCTAGGGACCCAATTCTCAGTCGCTGGCCTAGGTCCATGCGTGCCCCCTCAGAGCACATCAGTAACAAGGTGGAGCTGGGGAAGGTGCCCTGTAACTGGGCAGTGGGGAGCAGAGTGGGCACTGTCACTGCGTACTTTCTGGGAGTTGTGAGGCAAGCCTGACCTCTCATATGATTGCTCTTTCCCCGCTCAGGTCTGTCATCTCAGGACTTTGCCCTTCCCCAAGAGACACACCAAGAGGAGGACGCAGCAGCCCATGAGATCCTGACAGTCATGTCCCTCGTGAGTTTTCAAATCATGTAAATATTTGTTTTCCTTATCCTGAAGTTTCCCCCCTGGGTTCCATCCAAGAATCTGCTTCTCAGAGGTTCCCTCCCCCTTGGCCCCATCCACGCTGACCAGTGCCCACGTGGATTCATTCTGTATAGCATTCTGTGTCTTCTGATGGCTTGGTATTCTGCTGGGAGGCCAGAGGGAGAAGAAATCCATTTCCTTATATAAAATGAGTACATCCCTTACAAGAACTGAGATTTGATGAAATGGAGATGAATACTGATGAGAGATCACACACACAAAGTCAGGGGAGTTGGTATTGGTTGGGCTCAATTTCAGTGTGGGGTCACCATCTCCTATATTGACAGTTGGGTGTGTAACTGAAGTTTATCAGGGCATCTAGGAGATTAAATGCCTGCAAAAGGTCTAGTTTGAGGCTGAACAGAGCATTGGAATCTTGCTTTCTCCACCAGCTTCTTCAGGTTAAAAGCAAGCACAGTGCAGAGCAGGGACTGTAAGACCATCAGTTAGATGGATGCATTGTTCCAAATCTGGATAGTCATAATTTTGAAAGAGCAGAAAGACCTTGGAGACCTCTGCATCCAAAATAAAAGGATGGTGAGTCAGTTATTTCACTTGATAATCAATTATGCAGCTAATAAAAGTAATCATCATTCAAGATTTTTCCCATAGGAAAAATTTGTGTGACATGTGTTTTCATATAATGATGAGCCTATGTCTTCAAGCAGTTCTTGACAAATGAAAATTCTATTTTCTAAGATAAAACACCTGGCTTCCCAGGCGGCTCAGTGGAAAAGAATCCACCTGGCAATGTAGGAGAAGCGGGTTCCATCCCTGGGTCAGGAAGATTCCCCTGGAGGAGGAAATGGCAAACCATGCCTGAAAAAGTTGTGGACAGTGTTTTTCTTGCCTGAAAAAGTCTGTGGACAGAGGAGCCTGGGGGGCTACAGTCCACGGGGTCACAAAGAGTCAGACACGACTGAGCATGCACAAGATATTAAGTATTTCTTTTAACGTTTTGAGGAAAGACTACCCCAAAATTGTTGGGTTTTGTTGCTGTTACTCCATAGAAGTACAGATGACAGGCCTCACACGGAGAATTTATCATGTACCAAGCACAGGGTAGGCAGTATGCTCGATGACACTGTCCTAACCGGGAAAACTCGACTTGGCTGGGTTTAGTTTTCCTCCTGGGCCCAAGCACACGAGCTTTGGTTTGTGCAAGAATACTTGAACCTCTCTTTTACCTGTGTTCATCTTTTCCTTCACCTGTCACGTCAGGTGCCTCCAGCCCCAGCCTTCTTCTCCACCAGGACACCCCATTCCTGCAAAGACCTCCTCCATCGCCTCTCATCCCATGGAAAAATGTTTCCTTGAAATATGCTTATAGCATACCTGCCTGTTGTTCCAGGGGTCAGACTTATTCAGGGATGTGGCCATAGTCTTCTCCCAAGAAGAATGGGAACAGCTGGCACCCACTCAGAGGGATCTGTACAGAGACGTGATGTTGGAGACCTATAGCAACCTGGTCTCACTGGGTAAGGCGGTGCGGTCTGTTACTGTGGAGGTTACCCCGGGCCACATGGGTTCCTTGTCAATGTCGAGGGTCTTTTGAGTGGTTAAAGGGCAGCTCTTTGGCCTGAAGCTGCGTCTGCCCCAACCCTCATGTGACTCTCCTGTTCCCTTGGCCCTTCTTGCCTGTCCTGCTTGTTAACCCTGGATCTGAATTCTGAGGCCCCACAGCATAACCGGGTGGCATGTTTTTTCCTTATGTCCAGGTCTTGCTGTTTCCAAACCTGATGTGATCTCCTTCCTGGAGCAAGGCAAAGAGCCCTGGACAGTGGAGGAAGCGGTGGCAGGAGGCCTGTGCCCAGGTGAGTGAGGCATGTGTGGGAAGAGAGAGCGCAGTGTGGGTGACTGCCCAGCGGGCTGATGAGGAGGCAGGCGCTTTGAGTTGGAGCTCACCTTCAGCAAAGCTGGAGCACCCCGGGCTCAGCCCTGGGCCTCTGCTGTGTACGTCGGCTCCCCGGGACCTCCTCCAGGGCCGCGCGATACACACTGTTCCCACCTGTGCTGACTGAGGAGGAGCCACTGGCCACACGTGGCCGTGGAAATTTAAACTCACTATAAGTAAATACGTTTTTCCTTTTCCTTTTCTGGCTGTGCCTCCAGGCTTGTGGCACCTTCGTGCCCCGGCCAGATACTGCACCCAGGCCCTCGGCATAAAAGCACGGAAGTCCTAGCCACTGGGCCACCAGGGAATTCCCTACAGTTATTTCCACTTCAAAACTCAGTACCTCAGTTGCACTTGACACATTCCAGATGTTCAGTAGCTATTTTGTGCCTAGTGGCTACTGTACTGGACAGTGCAGATAGAGAATGTTCCCACCAGCAGATCAAGTTCTTTATCACGAATTACCGCCTTCAGCTTCAGCTTCTCCCTTGAACTCGATACCTGTATCCTATCAGCTCCACTCGGATGTTCACCAGACACCTTGAACTTACGTCCCAAAGGGACATCCCCGACAAGTATACCACCCCCCGATCCCCCCCGCCCCGTTTCCTCTGCACATCAGTACAAGGGGACTCTACCTGACTTGCTTAAGTCAAAAACTGCTGAAGCATCCCTGACTTTTCCGTCTCACACACGTATTCAGTCTGTCAGCAGATCCTGTTAGCTCTACCTCAAAATATATCCAGAATTTAACCACTTCTCACCAACAAGCAACACTGCGACCTCCCACATTCCCCCCACCACTCGGAAGTGCAGTGGCCGCCTCCCCCCACTCTGCGTCCACTCTTGTGCAGATTCTTTACCGCTCTGCCACCTGGGAAGCCCTCTCAGTCTTCAGCGAGGGTGTATTATGTCTCTGCTCACAACTTGCCCACAGCTTCCTGCCTCACTCGAGAAAAGCCCAAATCTATCCCATGGCCTAGAAGGCTCCTATGTCTGTACTGTAGCCACACGTGCTGTGGCTTTTAACTAAAACTTTTAATTAACTGAAAGGAAAAGTAAAATTCCGTGTCACAGCTGCCCACGCCACACTTCAGATGCTGAGTAGCCATGAGTAGCTAGGGGCTGCGCTGGTGGACAGTGCAGAACAGAACGCTTTCAGTATGCCAGCAACTTCTGTTGGCCTGAGGTGCCTCTGTAATCTGCCACCTGCCTCCACTCTGATTTCACCTCGCACCGCCCCACGCTGCTTGCTCGGTCACAGCCACACCAGCCTGTCATGCTGCTCCGTTCATGTAGAGTTTGGCAGATGTCTTCTTTCAAGGCCCAGACAGTACGTATTTCGGGCTTTGCCAGCTCCCTGGGCTGTGTCACAGCTCCTCAGCTCTGCTGCAGGAGACAGACAATGCGAGTCCACACATGCCGGCTTTGGCACATCAACTGTATTCCTGTTTTCAGGCTTTGTCCCCTGTTTTGAGGCTGTCCTTTGCCTGGGGTGCTCCTTCTCTGGATGGGGGGGTTTCTCAACCTCAGCGGTGTTGACATTTTGGGTGGGATAATTCTTTGTCGGGGAGCTAGTGGGGCTGGGAAGTGGGGATGTCATTCTATGGATGGCAGTAGGTTTAGCAGCCTCCCTGGCCTCCCCTCATTTGTAAAGCCAAAAATGTCTCCAGACACTGCCAGATGTTCCCGAGGGGGTATATGTGTGTGTGTGTGTGTGTGTACACATCTGTGTGCATGCAGAATCTTCCCTGATGAGACTCAAAGGCACAGTGTAACACAGGACCAAAATCATGTCCATAAACGATTTCTGCAGCATACAGTGTACTATAAGAGAATTTTAAATGGGAAGCTAAGAAGCAAGCATGACCCCTGGGCGTGAGTGAGGTCAGGTGTCGGGTGAGCATGGGGAGAGGCAGCGTTTATTGCCCTGTAATCTAATATGATCGGGTCTGGGAATTAGAACACGGACGTCTCGGGGAGGCTGTTATTCTACCTGCCACACCAAGAATGTCAGAGGATAGATCTTTGCTTTTGTCATCTGAGTTTTGACAGACTGTGTCTGAGGTGCTGTTTCTTTACTCCTTTGTCCTATGGGTTTGTGTCATATTTCAGGAGAACTTCACCCTTTCAGGTTAGGAGTCTCCTATGATTTCTTTCTAGCTTATTTACAATGATATTTATGATCCATGTGGAATTTTTCCTAGTGTAAGATGTGATTTCATGTTACCTTCCAGATTATCCAGTTATTCAAACAGAATTTATCAGTTTATCTCTTCATCACTAATGTATAAAAGCCACCTTCATCATCTGCTTTATCATCTGTGTATCTGAATCTATTTTTGGACTTTGTGTTGTAGCCCTTTCATCTCTAACCATGTGTCTATAGCATCACTGTTTTAGTTTATTAAGCATTTAAATGTTTTATATATCTGGTATTAGTCCCTCTTCATTCTTGTTTTTCAGAATTTTTCTGGCAATTCTCATTTACATTTCTTTCTAAACCTTAGAATCAGAATATTTGCTTTCCAAAAAAAAAAAAATCATGCATTTTTTTTCTTAATGTAATCACTATGAATTTATAAATTAAGAGAAAGCTGACTTCATCACATGGAGTCTCCTATTGGGAAAGCTGGTT
>CM035288.1:59403099-59422603 GCA_020226075.1 Hydropotes inermis
TTGCTATTGGAAATGGCATAATCTATGATATGGACTGCTACGGCATTCATCCATATTATACTCCAACTGGCTATTTTCTAATATGACAAAAGCTAGTCTCATCTTCAGATGAATTTTGTAGCTGACCCAATTTATTGAGTTTTCTCATTGTTTATGACAGCTTTTTTTATGTAACTCTCTTGAGCTTTCCAAGCATACGATTATATATATATATAATATGTATTATATATACATATATGCAAATGGTAATGTTTTTACATTTTTCTATATTATAGGTTTTTTTGTCTTGCCTGGCTAGGATGCTAATTATGTAGTACCCCCAGAACAGTATTAAGAGGGGTTTTACATACTAATCTTGTTCTTGACCTTAACAAGAATATTTTTAGTAATTTTTATTAAGCACAATATCGGCCACAGGAATGACATAGGGATGTTTTCTTCACTTAAAGAAGCATCTACTTTTTCATATTTTATTAAGTTTTTTTCTTTCAATCTATAAAATATGGATTACATGAGTAGATTTCCTAATATCAAACTCTGAATACTGAATCTCATGCCTGTTGGCCATCTGTATGTGTTCTTTGGAAAACTGTCTATTCAAGTCCTTTGCCCATTTTGAAATCAGGTTATTTTTTTGTTGAGTTTTAGTTCTTTATATTGTCTGTATATTAACCCTTTATCAGATACATGATTTGTAGATGTTTTGTCCCCTTCTGTAGGTTGCCTTTTCACCCTGTTGATTTTTCCCTCTGACACACAGAAGCTTTTAGGTTTGATGGAATCCCATCTGTCCAGTTTTACTTTTGGTGCCTGCACTTTTGGTACCATATCCAAAAAAATCACTGTCAGATGCAGTGTCATGTCCCTTGTTTTCTTCTACAAGCTTCAAATCTTAGGTTTAAGTCTTTAATCCACTTTGAGTTATTATATTTAATGTAAGGTTGGGGTTCTCCTTCTTTCTTTTGCATGGGCATATCCAACTTTCTCAGCCCCATTTGTTGAAGAGCCTGTCTTTTCCTCACTATGTGGTCTTGGCACCCTTGTTGAAGATCATTTGACCATATGTATAAGAGTTTATTTCTGCTGTCCCTATTGTGTTCCACTGGATAAATATTTTCCTTTATGGTAGTTCCATAGTTTTGAATACTGCAGCTCTTTTAACATGTTTTGAAATCACAAGTGAGACAGGCCTCCATTGTTCTTCCTTTTCAAGACTGTTTTGGCCACTTGGGATCCTTTAAGATTCCATATGAGAAAAACCAACCAAAACAAAACCTGCCAAGACTGTCCATAAGATTTTTAGTCAATCCCTCATCAGTTGTCAAAAACAGCATCTACTAATGCTAAGTTTAAAAACTGTATCAGATCTTGTCAGGAAAATGTAAAAATAATACAGAGGACCTCACTATTATTTTTGCTATTTTCCAACTTTACAAGGAGAAGAGAAGCTAAACGTTAGAAAATCAATACTACCTTTGTAAAGTTATTTCACAATGTATGATTAGAGATGGCTTAATTTAGATAAGTGCAAAAGTGCTCATGGAATAAACACTGTACTCTGTCATCAGTCAACAGAACTAAACTGTCAGATGTCTTGACAGAATATGCAGCGGTTTGGAGAGAGGCATGCTTTTAATGGCATATCCTTAGAGACAGCTGTTCTGTTTTTGTTTTTTTCCCACATTGCCCAAAACACCAATAATGTGTGATCACTTTAATCCCTAAAACCAGACTTCCACTTGGGCATAGTTACATGATCCCAAACTCATTTTCTTCTGTTCACCAGGCTGGCCTTAATATTCCATGGCCCACTGCAATCTTTTGGTTGCCCTTCTTTATACGATGGCAGCCAGATGTTGCTGACCACTGAGTAGATGGACCACGGATGCATAGGTGGTCATGACAATGGCAGTGTTTAGAATCTGCCTTCCCACAGCTGTTAGATCACAGTACAGAGACCCATAAAGAGAGCTTCCCTCTTGAACAATGAAACACGGTGTATGATCTTTGCACATAGTCTTGTAATTACAACTTCATGTGTATGCATACCCTGTGGTTGTGGTACAAATTTTTGAGGTGACAGCAGCATCATTCCCACAAAATTGATAGTTCTTTTACAGACATTTCATCTGTATTGTCAAAGTAATTTGTTACTCCAGTAGTTTTTGCCTAATAATTTCACACAAAAAACAAATGAATAGTAGTCTCTGACATGCTACCGTAAGAAGCAGACATGCCCCTATAGAGTTCTCTTTGGCCGTCTCATATACTTTATGAACACATTCAAAAGCACCCATTTACTTTCCCCATAGCTCCCTGCATGAAGCAGCAACCAATTCTTTATTGATTTCCCTGACTTCCATGATTGCAGTGAAACAGGCAGCAGAAATCATGTACCAGGAACATGAGTCACGTTCAGCAGCACCATTCAGCCCTTCCTTGCAGTTTGAACAACCAGCAAAGAATATGCTCTGGAAGAGGCCACCTCCATTCAATTTGGGCCTAATCTTCCCAACAAGGAACAAGGCCCTCCTTTTGCCCAGGTCGCTTTTAGGCAACAGGGAAGTCCAGGGGAGACTGGTCCAGTTGCCATTAGCTCTAGCCATTGTGTTCAGCTAAACAGCAGAGACAGAGCACCACAGCAGAAGACCACAGCTCTGTCATGGGAACTTCCAGTGGACGTGTGCAACAGCCCTGCTGTATACCACCACACCCCCATCAAGCAGATGCACCATCTCATTCCTCTGGCCAGAGAAGTATCTAGTCAACCCTCTTTATCATTTTTAAAAATCCACTTTATTGAGGTACAATTTACAGTAAGTTAAACGCCTGCATTTCAAGCACATTTTAATGACCACTGACAACGGTGCACACTTACATGACCAGCGCCACAGACAACCTTCCATCGCCCTGAAAGTTCCCTTGTGCCCCTTCCCACAATCGTTCACACCCCCTAGCCACAAGCAACAAATGACTTGCTTTCTGTTACTCTTACATTTGTCTTTTCTAGGGTTTCACAGAAACATTCATTTTCTAAAACCATGGTTCAGCAGTGATCCTGCTCCATGTTAACATTTTAGAATGACTCGTGATGATTTCTCTGATTACCTCATTCGCCTCAATTTATGGTATTTCCTCTTTCTCTACTTGTCCATTTTCTAATTTCTTAATCACATTCAAGAGCATACAGATTATTATCTTGAGTCTCAACTTTCCAGTGTTTACTACAAAAGTTCCTTTTTCTGGAAAAGGAAAAAAAAAACACCTACTTGTTTTGTTCTTTTTCAGTACTGAAGTCCAGGTATGATGCTACAGTATTTTCTCCAAAGCAGCACAGTTATGAAGTACAATCACCCCCGTGGAAGATAATGAAAAGCCTTACAAGTTATGGTCTTGAGTGCTCAAGTTTCCAAGATGATTGGGAATGCAGAAGTCATTCTGACAGGGAAGAGGAAAATCCAGATGGACATCTGAGTCAAATGATAATTGATAATGAAGAAATATCCACTTTTGGCCAGCCAGCTCCCCTTACTTTTTATCAGAAAATTCATACTGGAGAAAAACCCTATGGATATAACGAATGTACAAAAGACTTCTGGCAAGAGGACTTCTTTATTAATCATCAAGGGATTCAGACTAATGAGAAACCCTATAAATGCAAGGAATGTGGGAAGGCCTTTAAATATGGTTCACGACTAATTCAACATGAGAATATTCATTCTGGCAAAAAACCGTATGAATGTAAGGAATGTGGAAAGGCCTTCAATTCTGGTTCAAATTTCATACAACATCAGCGAGTTCATACTGGTGAGAAACCTTATGAATGTAAGGATTGTGCAAAGGCCTTTAGTCGAAGCTCACAGTTGATTGAACATCAACGAATTCATACTGGTGAGAAACCCTATCAGTGTAAGGACTGTGGCAAGGCTTTCAATCGGATCTCACATCTTAAAGTGCATTATAGAATTCATACTGGTGAAAAACCCTATGCATGCAAGGAATGTGGGAAAACCTTTAGTCATCGTTCTCAGCTGATTCAACATCAGACTATTCACACCGGCAAGAAACTCTATGAATGTAAAGAATGTGGGAAGGCCTTTAATCAAGGCTCAACTCTTATTCGACATCAGAGAATTCACACTGGTGAGAAACCCTATGAGTGTAAGGCATGTGGGAAGGCCTTTAGGGTGAGCTCACAACTTAAGCAACATCAGAGGATTCACACAGGAGAGAAACCCTACCAATGTAAGGTATGTGGTAGGGCTTTCAAACGGGTCTCTCATCTTACTGTACATTACAGAATTCATACAGGTGAAAAGCCATATGAATGTAGGGAATGTGGGAAGGCCTTCAGCCACTGCTCACAACTGATTCAACATCAGGTAATTCATACTGAGGAAAAACCCTATGAATATAAGGAACATGGGAGGACTTTAAATCATGATTCAGCTACCGTTCAACATCAGAGAATGCATAACAGACAAACACAAGTGAATTTAATAAATGTAGAAAAGCCTTCCATTAGCACTTATCCTTTATTAATCATCAGAGAATTTATGTTAGCTAGCAGTCATATGAATGGAAATAATGGGAAGAGTCCATTAGCTTAGGCTAATCACAACTTACTCTTTATATCTTGGAGAAAGACTTGAAGGATGTCATGCAAGTGAGAATTCCTTTATTCAGAGCTTTCTTTTATCCTGAGGAATAAAATTCATATTGAAGAAAAATTACATAAGGTTTTGTCTCTGACACACTTCAAAGTTACATTTTCTCACCACAGTGTAATAATTTTAACAACAGCCAAAAGTGAATTTTCTTGAAAATTCAAAACCAAAACATGCCAAATTACTCCTGGCTTAACAAGAAACTGTATCGTGCAGTCACCACTGACAGCGATGAAAACACCGAGAAGGAAAGCTCTACACGCCAAGAGACGTGGGAGCGGCCGAAGCTACTCGGGGATTTTTTATACCTTTAAGTGCGTGCAAACATGAAACCTGAAAGACAGAGCTCAAACATGCTAAATGTGCTGCTTAAGAAGCCAGAAAAGCGAATACCAAACAGCCCGATGATAAAGAGAAAACAAAGGCAGAAAATGATGGAACAGAAAGCAGCCATCCTACTTTCTCTCCTGAGGCTTCCCAGGTGGCTCAGTGGTAAAGAATCCACCTGCCAGCGCAGGAGCTGCAGGAGACTCGGGTTCCTTCCCTGAGTCGGGAAGATCCCCTGGAAGAAGAAATGGCAGCTGGCTCCAGCATTCCTGTCGGGATCATCCCATGGACAGAGGAGCCTGATGTGCTAACAGTCCATAGCGTCACAAAGAGTCAGACACGACTGAGCAACTAAGCAGACATCCTACAGTAGTCTCATGTTTTATCTCTCTCTGATCCAAGGGCAATTAAGTTTAGGAGACTGTTCCTTAATTTTCAGGTTGTTTGTTTTCCCATTCTATTGGTTGTTTGTTTTCCCATTCTATTGGCAGCCTCTGTCTTGTCTTAGAATCTGAAGATGTCAGATGCCAACTTTCAGCCTCCTCTGCAGCTCAAGATGGCCCATCCGTTCCAGTGTATGGCCAGTATATTCTAAGGATCTATAGGGTCTTCAGAGAAAGATCTTCCTTATTCAGAAGAGACAGATATATTAGGAAGACTCCCTCTTCTTTCATTTCTTGCTTTTAAACATTTTTTTTCTGAGAACCTGATGCCTGGAGCTGCTGCAGTCACGTGGAACCAAGAGCAGAAAAGAGAGGACCTCAAAGAAGCTGACCCAAAACCCTAACAACACGGAGTTACAGGGCCAATTTGGAGCTGTCTCTTTGATGCTTTTGTTACATAAGAAAAATAAATCTTTATTGCTTAAGTTACTTTTAGTTGAATATTTTGTTAACTTGCAGCTGAAAGCGTTCTAAATGATCAACTTCAAATTTTACTTTATTATGATTGGTAAAGGTGGCCTGCAAGTATCTACTTTTTTGAGTTAGACCTTTTTCTTTGTGGCTAAGTACAGGACTGATTTTTGTATATGTTCTGTTATACTGAAAAAGTATATTCTTTTTTAGATATAAGATTCTATTTAAGCCAGTAGATTATAATGATAAAAGTTCTCCACATTCTAATATAATTTGGTATAGATTAGATTTTTCTGGTTTAGAATTTTCTAAAATTGAATATGTTAGCCAGTCTTGAATTTCCAGAGATTTTTTACTTTTTAATTGTTTGACCTATAAAGACATATAACTTAATTCCTATTTAAGAATCATACTTTCATCACTGTCCTACTCTGCCACGTATAGGGATCAACAGACCAAATCTAGCCTGCTGCCTGTTTTATACATAAAAGTTTTACTGGAACACAGACATGCTAATTTGTATGCTATCTACAACAGTGACAGTGGTTGCAACAAGATCTGGCCACAATATCTTTTTATTCCGTGTTTGGCCCTCTAGATAAGAAGTTTGCTAACCTTGGCCTACTATAATCCTTTGGTGTTTTGTTTCCATTCTGTGTACTACTACTAGTAACCTTGTTTACCTGGTATGTTTTTGTCCATCCTTTTATTTTCGACTTCTTTCATTTTAGTTATTAAAAAATAAAAGGATTTTTAAAATATCTCGAAATTACAAATTCCCTTTTCTGTAAGGAACTTTACGCTTTTATTTAGTGTGATGACCATCATGTGCCTTTCATTCTGCTGTGTGTGCTATTCACGCTTTCTTGGCCTTTTCCTTTCCTTATTTCTCTTGCTAAATTGAAACTTCCCACTGAGCTTAGCAGAGTAATTATTTCCCCATTCTTCATCATTGTTGGGCAGAATGAGAGCACTATTATACTTTCTAACCCACTATTTTCTTTGCTACTTTCCTCCAAGAAGAGACCCTCCTTTCTCTTTCCCCTCCTTCACAGCCTATTCTTTAACATTTTCTCCATTGCACTAACCGAATGAAAACCCACAGTCCAAAGCTTTTGGTTTTACTCTTATTTGATGCTTATATTACCAGAGCCATTCATGATTTCCATTTAAACTTAAGAGTATTCAAAGTAACATTCATTGCTAGCCACTGTTTGTTTTCTTTTTTAATTACTGTTTTCTCCTGCCTTGAGGTAACGGTTTTATTTCAGATGCAATTTGGTTAGACTATTTTACTGAGTATTGTATTTATCTCAATAAATGTTATATAGCTGGTATTCTCTGAATCCTTCTATGTCCTGCACAAATTATATTTTTGTTTGGTGAAATGTTCTTATAGTTTTTTGTTTTTTTTTTCTCAGTAATCCACAGATGTCACTTAATTCTGGCTTCTGATCTTCCAGAAGAGGAACCCAAATTCTAGCCTGTTTATCTTAGCTTATGGGGATGTATTTATTTCCTGTTGCTGCTATAACAAATGATCAAAACTTGGTGGCCTAAAACAACACATATTTATTACCTGAAAGTCAAAAGTCTGATATAGGTCTCCCCAGACCAAATTCAAGGTCCTGACAGGGCTGTGTTCTCTTCTGGAGGCTCATTAGACGAATCGACTTCCTAGCCTTTTCAGATTCTGGTGGCTGCCCACCTTCCTTGGTGTGGCCCCTTACCATCTTCATAGCTAGCAGTAGCCTAGGGAGTCTTTTCTCACAATGCATCATTCTGACACTGTCTCTTCTGCCTCCCTCTTTCACCTTTAAAGGACCTTTCTGATTATATTGAGCTTATCTGGACAACCCAGAATAAACTTGTCTTGTTTGGTCGCTAAGTCGCGTCCAACTCTTTTGCAACCCCATGGACTATAGCCTGCCAGACTCCTCTGTCCGTGGGATTTCCCAGGCAACAATGCTGGAGTGGGTTGCCATTTCCTTCTCTAGGGGATCTCCATCCAGGCATCAAACCTGTGTCTCTTGGATTGCAGACGGATTCTTTACCACTGAGCCACCTGGGAAGCAAAAACTTGTCTTAAGGTCAGCTGAGTAACAACGTTAGTTCTATCTGCAACTCAATTCCCTCTTGCCATGTAACAACATACCCACAGATTTGTGGGACTTAGGACTGTACATCTTTGCAGGGTCATATTCTGCCTACCGCAGTAACTGCTTCCGTCCCAGTATTTGGCAAGAGTTTCTAGCTGCAGAATTCAGGAACTTAATGGGATGTGTTTAGATAACCTCATGTCTTTTGTTTTTTTTTAAGCCCAAGATAATATTCTTCTAAATTAGTACTTACAAATTTTTTATTTCTATTTTAGTCTTTATTTCGAATAAGGATTATTTCCTCATGATTCAAAAGCCTGAAGATGTAAAAAGATATGCAGAAACCACGAGGCCAGATGAAAACAATACTATATTACGGGATAGAAACTCTGGGTTCTGGGTCCGGTTCAGGGAAAAACTGACGCCTTGGACAAGCCTTGAGGCCTTCTGAGGGAAAGCGTCCTTCCTCGGAGTGGGCAGAGCAGGTCAGGCATACCTTAGATCCATGCTTCAGGATAGTAAAACAATCTGCAGCCCAAGGCCTCCTGGATTTCTGCAGCCACATTCCAATCAGCAAAAGGAAATGAATGACTAACTGTAATGTTTGGGACAGCGCCAAGACGGGCTGCATCATAATAAGGAACTGTTTTGAATCCTATCTTCATGTTTTAACATTATAGGCTGATTTTGAATTTTTCTCTGTAATAATTCTGAGTTCCTGTAAGAGTCATGTCTGTATCATGTTTTATGTTGTTTGTGCTTTGCTGCAGAATTTCAGGGTAATAAGAGATGTGGAATTAGTACCCTGTTTATAAATGGGGAAAGAAAACTGGAAAACAGCTACCAATCCTGGAATGGACAGCCATTCCCTTCTCCAGAGGATCTTCCCGACCAGGGTCGAACGCTGGTCTCCTGCACTGCAGGCAGGTTCTTTAACGTCTGAGCCACCAAGGCAGGCTTTACTATCACAATACCGCAGGCAACCAAAGAGAAACCCCCATTCATGTCATTATCTTAAGTCTAACACAGTTTCTGAACAACTCCGGTCACACTGATACAGTAAGACTGAAGGCTGAGTCACACAACCCAAGGCTACCCATTCTAAGACCTGTGGTCACCCACAAAAACGCCTCACATACAACACCCCCTGCACAGTCACGCACGGCGTCGCAGAATCCCACCCGTCCGTTCACACAGCTGCAGGTCACCTGCCTCTTCCCACCCGCAGCCACTGGCGCCATCTCAGGTCCGACCGCGTCACGTCACACAGACCGCCCCACACCTCACATGCAGAGCAGGTCGCACGAACAGGTCATGGCCCACAGGCACAACTCACCGAGGAAGGTTTGGCTCTGGGCTGTCAGACAAGGCCAAGGTTGAGGAGCTGCTAAGCCGTGTTCCGCCCTAACTAGAGCGAGACCCCGAACTGCACTCCCAGAAGCCGCTGCGGCCGGGGTCCAATCATCGCCCGGCTTCGTCTTCCCAGCATTCCTCGGGCGACCGCCCCCCCACCCCCACCCCGGCTCCGGACTACATTTCCCAGAAGGCGCTGCGGTGGGACCGCTCTTCGGGAATCTCGGTGTTGCCAGGCGGAGAAGACCGAATGCCTCGGAGTTTCGAAGGGGGGTGTAACTTAGTAGGGACCCTCGCTTGGTTTTGTCTCAGAGCGATTGTTTCTGCGTGTGCGAGTCAACGTTCCGCTCAGTCCGGGGCTGTATCTGAGCTCTTTGTGGGTTGCGGGGAGGGTATCTGGCCGTTCGGGGGAGGTGAGGGATGACCGAGTCTTAGCTCTTCTGCCTCGGGACGACATTTCTCAGCAACCATGGCAGCGGGGCCCGTGTCCAGCCCCCAAAGGATCCCAGCCTTCTTAAAGATTCTTAACATAGGATCTATAGACCCCAGAAACCACTTATGGCTGTGGGCAATTTTGTCTTTTTTTTTTTTTTTTAATTTGCGTTTTCCCTAGGAAGACTATAATTGTGTGGATTCTCCACGGTATCTGAGCCTTCCCCAAAATATTGTCAAAGAAAACCAGAACTGGATAGAATCTAAAGCTTCTCAAGGCAAATTTTACTCAGGAATTATTGCCACAGGGCCGGAGGTCTTTGTCCAAAACTGGGCCCCATTCCAAATATAACAAATAGGGATTTATAGTCAAGGAGCAAGGTGGGGAATCACTGGATGTGCAGTTACCAAAGACAAATCATCGAAGATAAGAGGGAGAATCTGGCTAAATGGACTTAATAGGATTCTTGCTGAAGGCTGTCGAGAGTGAAAAGATGTTAAGGATTAGGGTAGGAGTGGGGACTCTTGATAAACTGACCCAGCAGAATTCTTGTAAAACTGGACTCAATGGGTTTGAACAGAGCCCGAGATTGGAGCCTTGAGGGCTTGGAGAAGCCTATCTAGTTAGTTCAAGGAGAAAGTCTCTGTGTGTTTAGAGAAAGGCTGTCACTGACTGACATCAAGATAAACATAGAGCTATATGTCGATACAGATATCTCTATCTCTGTATGTATAGATAGCCCCCAACTTAGGATGGTCCAATTTAGGATTTTTTCACTTTACAGTGGCTTGAATGTAATATTCTTCAAGAGATGGGAATACCAGACCACCTTACCTGCCTCCTGAGAAATCTATATACAGGTCAGGAAGCAACAGTTAGAACCTGATATGGAACAACAGACTGGTTCCATATTGGGAAAGGACTACATCAAGGCATCTGGTCCCAACACTTCATGGCAAATAGATGGGGAAACAGTGTAAACAGTGACAGACACTATTTTGGGGGGGCTCCAAAATCACTGCAGATGGTGACTGCAGCCATGAAATTAAAAGAAGCTTGCTCCTTGAAAAAGTTATGACTGACCTAGACAGCATATTAAAAAGTAGAGACATTACTTTGCCAACAAAGGTCCATGGAGTCAAAGCTATGGTTTTTCCAAAAGTCATGTATGGATGTGAGAGTTGGACTACAAAGAAAGCTGAGCACCTTAGTATTGATGCTTTTGAACTGTGATGTTGGAGAAGACTTGAGTGTCCCTTGGACTGCAAGGAGATCCAACCAGTCCATCCTAAAGGAAATCAGTCCTGAATATTCATTGGAAGGACTGGTGCTGAAGCTGAAACTCCAATACTTTGGCCACCTGATGCAAACCCAAAGACTGATGCTGGGAAAGATTGAAGGCAGGAGGAAAAGGGGACAACAGAGGATGAGATGTTTGGATGGCATCACCAACTCAATGGACACGAATTTGAGCAAGCTCTAGGAGTTGGTGATGGACAGGGAGGCCTGAGTCAGACTCAACTGAGCAACTGAACTGAAAACGATATTCATTCAGTAGTAACTGTTCGTAAGTTTTAAATTTTGACCCTTTTCTGAGCTAGCGATATACTGTATGAGGCTCTCATGATGCTGGGCAACAGCAAGAAGCTCCAGCATCAGCAAGCTATCTCAGACAGCCAGGAGATCAGAAAAGCAAGCAACAGATACACTTAGAACCATTCTGATCTCCACTTTCAGTACAGTAGTCAGTAAGTTACATGAGGTATTCTTCAGTATAAAATAGGCTTTGTGTTAGATGACTGTGCTCAACTGTAGGCTAATGTAGGTGGTCTGTGCATGTTTAAGGTGAAGCTAAGCTATGATGTTCAGTAGGTTAAGTATTATTAAATGCTTTTTCAGCTAAATATTTTTAACTTATAGTGGGTTTATCAGGCTATATAACCCCATAGTAAATTGAGGAAGATGTGTGTGTGTATAGCACTGTGACATAATAGCGTATGTTATATATATATTGGCACTATAACGTAATAAGCACTTTACATAATTTAACTCAGTTAACCCTGAGCAATTTTCTTTATAGTGCCCTTTCCCTTTATGTAGCAAACTTACCCTTCCCCTCAGGGTCATGTGGTCACTCAGCTCTCAAAATCTAAACACAGTAGTTTTTCATGCCCCGATAGCCCCAAAGATGCAGCCGTCAAGTCCACTGGAGCCAAGTATGTATGGGTGGCTAATTCCCTCCTTCTCCTCCCACACATATCCACCAGGGAGAGATGTGTACAAATTGGAGGACAAGCATCTCAGCTGTTGGTTAAGATTTTACTCTCAAATCTCAAAACTCATTACCTATCATCTAAGCATCATGATTCCACCAACTTGACTTTCCAGGGAACCACTAAAGAGTTTGACTGGATTTCAGAAGCAACAGTTTGAGCCTTGTAAAGCTGGAAACAGGTCTGAGTTACTTCTGAAACATCACCTTCCTGATTTGTCTAGCCATTCTCTTTACCTTCCTCTATCAATGTCCCTTTAAGGGACTGGGCATTTGGATAGCAATTGCACAACTAGGTTCCATTTATTTTTCACATGGAAAGTTTTGCAATTCTAAGTCAAGCGTGATTGATTGTTGCAAAAAAAGGGAATAACTGCTGGTGGTGAAGACAGCAGCCCTACGAGGTGAGTCATTGTGGGGAGCGGGGGGAAGCTCACCTGGTTGGCTTCCAGAGTTTTTCCTTCTAAACTTTTTTTCTCAAAAGGTTTACAGAGGAGATGAGGCTCCTTTCACATGATTTTAAACTGACTCTGTCTTAGGGCTTAAGCTAAGCTGCTGTTATCAGACCCCAAAATATGGTGGCTCAATGTAAGAATTTATTTCCTGGACATTTGAGTGTCAGCACCTTGATCTCAGAATTCTTCCCAGCTTCCAGAACTGTGAGAAATCTGTTGTTTGTAAGCGACCCAGTCTGTGGTATTAATATTTTGTTCTAGCAGCCCAAATGCACCAAGACACCAGGTGACGTGTTTGGGAAAAAAAGACACACATATACACATGGGATCATCTGAACAAAATCAGGGCTGGTACTCAGGGCAAACTAGCTTCAGTACTCTTTGAGCTCAAGTTTCCTTAGAATTTTGCCTTTTAATTCTGGGCTATTCCCCCCGCCCCCAAACTTTTGACAGAGATTTTTGGTGTAAGTTTTCTTTTTAAAACACATTTTCAGTGGAAGGGTTGCTCCTAATAACCTGGCTTATCTTCTCCTGAAATGCTGGGTTGTTTTTTTTTTTTTTCCCCCAATTTCCTAAGGTCAGTATTAAGATTATATTTAAAGATTCAAAATATGGGAAATGATTATCACAGGTGAAACGAATCGGCAGTCTAGGTTCGATGCATGATACAGGGTGCTCCGGACTTGTGCACTAGGATGACCCAGAGGGATGGGATGGGGAGGGAGGTGGAAAGGGGGTTCGGGATGCATGTACACCCATGGCGGATTCATGTCAATGTATGGCAAAACCAATACAATACTGTAAAGTAATTAGCCTCCAATTAAATAAATTTAAAAAAATATGGGAAATGGGCGCTTATAAAACTGTTAGAAGGGTTACGGGAGCTGGCTCTAAGGCAGGTCTCTAGAAATGCCTCCTCTAATGTGGCAACAGCAAGTCGCCAGAAGCGGTGCCTCCTCAGCCCCACTAAGGCAGAGACACGCCTCCAAGCACATACTGCCTCGGCCGTGATCTGGGCTCAGAGACTAAGACGAGGAAACCACCACCACTGCTGCCAGAAATGCCTGGACACTGAATTCCAGAGAAAAGGGTCACTACTACCACCTATTGATAGCAGCCCACCTACTATCCCCATCAATATTTCAGACATGAATCGCTGACTGGCTGGATCCTTCCTGCTGAAGCAGGTACTCTGGGGATTTTAGAGAACAGGAATTCCTGGATTCCTGTTTGGGAGAGTGCTTTCTTCATAAGCATTCTGTTCAGTTTCCAACTATTTCTACTAAAGAAACTCTAACTTACCTTGGACTAAAACAAGCATCTTTGCTTTTTCATTATCTTTCAGATTAGGTATCTGAATGGGAGAAAACAGCAAACTTTACAAAGATCCTGAGAATTCCAGTTTCCAAGATGACTGGGAATGTAAAGGCACATTTGAGATATATCATGGAAATGAGAAAGGAAGTTCCAATCAAGTCATAATCACCCATGAAGAAATACACACTTTGAGGCAGCAAACATCCCATAACCTGCTTCATAAAATTCCACCTGGAAGTAGACCCTACGTGTGCAATGAATGTAGAAAAGGTTCTGGGCAGAAGAAATCTCTTCTTAGTCATCAGAAAATTCATACTGGTGAGAAATCTTATGAAGGTCAGCAGTGTGGGAAGGCTTTCCAGCATGGTCCCAATCCTCCTCAACATCAGAGAACTCATAGTGGGGAAAGATCCTATGAATGTGAAGAATGTGAAAAGGCCTTTGGTTCTGTTTCACTCTTTACAAGACATCAGAGAATTCATACTGGTGAGAAACGCTATGAATATGAGGATGTGGAAAAACCTCTGGCTCTCACAACTCAATGTACATATAGTGCTCATATTGGTGAAAAACACTATCAATGTACTGAACACAGAAAGGCTTTTAGTTACTTATCATTGATTATTAAACATCAGAGAATTCATACTGGAGAAAAGCCCTATGTCTGTAAGGAATGTGTGGAACGGTACCACACAACTTAATGAACACCAAAGAATCCACACTGGTGAGAAGTCATATAAATGTAATGAATATGGAAAGGCCTTTGGCTATCGTTCACATCTTCCTCAACATCAGAGGATCCATACTGGTGAGAAATCCTAAAAATGTAATGAATGTGGGAAGGCCTCTAGGCAGGGCTCACAGCTTAAACTACATCAGATAATTCACACTGGTGAGAAGCCTTATGAATGCAAGGGATGTGGGAAAGCCGTTAGTCAGTGCTCACAGCCTACTCAACACAAGAAAATTCATTCCCAATATATGAAAGAAACGTGGGAAGGACTTCAGGCACTCATCTTCTCAACTTTAAGGAATTCATGCCATAGAAAACTCCTATGAACAAGAGAAGAAAAGACTTCTCCTGTCTCATTCCTAACCTTGTCAAATGTGGAAATGCTTTTTGGTTCAACTCATGTTAGATTTATCAGCAGATTCATCACCATCACATTTATCATTAAAGACTCTATTAATATGAGAATGTAGAAAAGCTTCTGGACACTACTTATCAATCATTAGCAACTGGAAAATTCATGCTGGCTAGCAACCAAAGAAGTGGAGAAATCTTGGAAACCCTTTAGTCTAAGCTAATCCTAACTTAAATCAAAGAAAGCATAAGAGAAAATAATCGTGTGACTGTTAGGTGTGTGGGAAGTTCTTTAGTCATAAGTCTCTTTTGATCAGAAAATTCATATTTGAAGAACATATTGTACATTTAAAATCCCCAGTCGTCATTTATTATGCATCAGAAATGCCCACTGAATAAAACACCACGCATTTTAAACAGCAGTTAAACATTCATCAAGTTGAGGAAGGTATGGAGAAGTTTCAAAGAAGTCAAACAGGGCTGTGGCTCAGATAAGAATGTAATAAATTAGACATTCACAAAATAATATTTATGTCACTTACTACCAAGTATTTCCTCCTTCAGTGAAACAAGAGCACAAGGAAGTGAGTGAGAGCAGCATGAAACAAAACCTGTGGGGTGTGGCCATAAACACTCAAAAAGTTACTACTTTAAATGCATTTATAGACAAGAAAACTATAAGTGAACCAGAGACCTATTGAGAAGCTAGAAAATGAACATAACTCACCAATACACAGAAGAAAACAATTCACTGAAATTTAAACAGAGAAGGTTTTAGTAACCTTGAAGCCTTTTCCTTTCAAAAGAAAATATAAGCACTTAAAAATTTTGTAAAAAGCATCCTACAGTACTAAAAATGAGGATGTATTAACACACATAAAAGGCATTCAAAATAAGTTTCAACGCTTCACATTTTTTATAAAAATTTCCCATTTTAGATGAACTTCACTTCCTAAAAAGGAAAAATGAAAGTTTCCAGAGTTGACCACATGCTAGCAGAGGACAGATTTTACAGGGTATCCGCCTAAATTTTATTTTACCACACCCATGGGATCTTATTAAACCAAGGCCCTCAGCAGGGACAGCTCAGAGTCCTAACCACTCAAGTTCCTATGAAAGCCAGGCATTTTTCTACATACTAATTGTGAGTTTAAATTTAAAAAGCATATAGTGTACGGCATATACTAGGTTGGGGCTTCCCTGGTGGCTCAGTGGTAAAGAATCTACCTACAATGTAGGAGATGGAAGAGACACGGGTCCCATCCCTGGGTTGGGAAGATCCCCTGGAGAAGGACATGGCAACTCCAGTGTTCTTGTCTGGGAAATCTCACGGAGTTCCCCAGCCCCTGGGGTCATAAGAGTTGGATATGACTTAGTGACTAAGCCGCCACCACCACCACCACATATACTAGGCAGAAGGTACCTCGCAACTAGCCTCCAATAAAATCCAGAGGCACTGAGTCTTAATGTTGTCCAGCAGAAAACACCTCACCATAGATTAGATAAACTGTACTCTTTTAACGAATGACTTTTCATGATACTCTTTAAACCCCAGTATTTTTTCATAACTATTTTCTCTTCTAAAGTATTACAAATACACATGTATAAAAGTATTCATAATAGCCCCCAAATCCAGAAACATCCCAAATGTTATCAAGAACATGGATAAACTGATTGTACCGTATTAACAGAACACTACTCAGTAGAAAATTAATTACCAATAGACATCAGTGAGTCTCAAAAAACTAGCTGAATGACTAAAGCTGGAGACACAAAAATTTACACACTGCTTGGTTCCATTCATATGAAGTCAAATGAAAGAAAAAATTTAAAAAGCAGGCAAAACAAATCTACTGTCACAAAAACAAAGTGGTTTCCTCTGAGAGTGAGAGCAGGAAATCAGGCAAGAAGGAAGTTTCAGGAGTGACAAATCTATCTTGGTTTTAGTGGTGGTTATTGGGCTGTAATCAACAGCAAAACTGCATAGTTAATAATCTGTATTTTATTATTTGTAAGTTATATTTCAATTACAATGATAACATACAAGAGTATCAAGAGAGTAAAAGTAGCATAGAATGAATGGAATAAAGTGCTGTGGCCAAAAAAGCCTTAGGCGTAAATACTTAATGTGGTTAAAACACAGAAAAGAAACAATAAAATGGCTAAAAAAATTTTTTTATGTATGGTGTATGTGTGTATGTATGCATGCATATATATATATCTGTATAAGACTTGAAATATTTTATACTGTTCTTTTTATATACACTTCAGCAACTTCATGAATAATATGAGTCATCTTAATAGCACACGTAGAGAAAATACTGCTGCTTAAAAATAAAACAGGAATTTTCTCTTTGAGAAGAAAAAAGTCTATTATGCAAAATAAAAATGACTTGCTATCAACATTCAGAGGGGCAAGAATCAAATCTGCTTGCACCACATAGAAATTCAGACCCATGAAACCACCCTGCATACGGCTCTCCTCCAGGAAAGAGCCTGCTCACCAATCTTTGGAGATTAGTGTTTTGCTCCTCATTTAAATAAAGCTGATGAGGTATTTCCACAGATGAAGCCTGTCTCGTGCTCAGGCTATCAAAACTCAAAACTGCATCCCACGATCCTACACTTTATCTTTTGCTAGTGCCTAGTAAATGTCCTTATCCGTATAAGCTTTCACTTGTCTTTGGCTCGCTCTGAATTCTTTCCTGCAGGAAGCCAAGGACCCTCACTTGGCACTCAAGCCTAAGAATTTCTGACGGTCCGAGAATGGGACACTTCCCTCTCCCATAACACCATGAATGCAGAGCTGAGGAGAAAGTATACTTAAAAGAGACCATAATCTTGAACCAAATGCCGCCATATTCGACTATGTGCCAGAAGAAACGCCAGTAAAGATCTGTCAAAACACAACTTTGTGGGAATTTCCTGGCGATCCAGTGCTTAGGACTCCTGGCTTTCACTGTGGAAGGCACGGGCTCAATCCCTGATTGGAGAACGAAGATCCCATCCCAAAAGCAACAGAGCCGGGTGGGCAAAATGAATAAATACAAGTTTGTGTAGTGAGGAATGCATGTAACGGGGCTTTTCTCAATGCCTCAATCGCCTATTCAGGGATGAAATTAATCAGTTTCATTGAAACTGAACTCACTGAACAAGACCCTGATGCTGGGAGGGAAAGACTGAAGGCAGGAGGAGAAGGGGGCGACAGAGGATGAGATGGTCGGATGGCATCGCCGACTCAATGGACATGAGTCTGAGCGAGCTCCGGGGGGCTGTGGAGGACAGGGGAGCCTGGCGTGCTGCAGCCATGGGGTCGCAAAGAGTCGGACGTGCCTCAGCGACTGAACAGCAGCAAAAATACAAGTAATGTAACTTTACTAACGCAAGCGCGTACGCATGTGTACACACACGCCCGCACGACACTCTACACGCCCATTCGGGCGGCAGCCCAACCCAAAGACCCAGACGCCCGGCCCGCACAGCGCCCGGCGCCCGGCCACCGTCCCCCGAGCAGGTGCAAACAGCGGCCGCCTCCGCTCCTGCCAACACGGAGCCCTAACCCGAGAACGCACCACTAGCCCGTGCGGCAAGAGAAACGTCCCGAGAACTCGGAAACAGCCACGAAGGCGAACCAGGTTCCCCACACGCGGGCCCTACCGGAAGTGCCGCCTCTAAACACCGCCCGCCGCGGTGTGCGCGTGCGCGGCCGCCCGACGGGGTCCCGGAGACCAGGATGCCGCGGGATCCCGGCCCGCCACGGGGCGGGGTGTTGGCAGCGACGGCCGAGCGCTGAGGTTTGTCGACGAGCTGCACCGCTTTCATCCGGCAGGGCGCGCCCTCCTCTTCCCAAGGCCTGGCCCACGGATGGGACTGGGAGGCGCCTTGGGGACGCAGCGCGCGCGCCTACGACGCCCACGGAGGCGGGGCCAGGAGCCCGGAGCCACGGGCACGCCGCCGCGCGGTCGCCCGTGGGGGCGTGGCTTCGTGCCCGCGGGGGCCGGCTGAGGGGAGGCTGCGCAGGCGCGTGGCGTCGCGGCCGATTGCTGGAGGGGCGGAAGCGCTGTGGGTGAGCGGGCACGGCGCCCTCGGAGACGAGTGGGAGGCGCGGCGTGAGAGGGTGGGGTGGTCCCCGGGCATGAGTGTGCCTGGGGTGTCCGCGCTGCTTTGACTGGCGTCCCGTTCCCCTGCACGGTTGCTTCTCCGTGTGATTACGGGATTTGGCTCACGGTTTCTGTGGGTGTTTGTTGAGGGCTCTTCTGAGCTCTAGAAAGGCTGTGGAACTATTCGTTTAAATTTTTATAGCAAGTAAACAACAGTAAGGGGTAAAATCTAAAGAAAACGAACATATGAAACTAAACCTGAGTCAGTGTTATACACTTAGAATTAACACAATGTTGTAAATCAGGTGTACTTTCATTATAAGAAATCAAGATACTGTGAAGTCATCTGTTGGACTTTTTCTAATTTGACCAGTTTTCCCACTCATGCACTTCCAGGGACAGACGTTTAGACAGGAATGGCTGCCTCAGCCATGGAGGAGTGTGAAGGAAATACATGTAAAGCCCTCAGCGCAGTAACTCTGGTTACAGTCATTTTCATCAATGACCATTTTGAGGAACAGATGTGGAGACATCGCACTA
>CM035288.1:59431425-59447210 GCA_020226075.1 Hydropotes inermis
TGTGTGTGTGTGTGTGTGTGTTCGAGACGGCTGTGTGAGCGGTCAGCCCCGGGAGAGGCTGAGAGATCGTGTGTATGTGTGTGTGTGTGTGTGTGTGTGTGTGTGTTCGAGACAGCTGTGTGAGCGGTCAGCCAGATTGTGTGTGTGTGTGTGTGTGTGTGTGTGTGAGTGTGTGTGTGTTCGAGACGGCTGTGTGAGCAGTCAGCGCCCGGAGAGGCTGAGAGATCGTGGGTGTGTGTGTGTGTGTGTGTGTGTCCCCGAGAGCGTGCCAGACTGCAGTACGTGTGTCCGGCGCCTGAGACTGTGTGACAGTGCCTGTGTGTTCGCGTGTGAGGGAGACCAGTGTGTATTGTGCGCGGCGCGTGTTAGGGGTAGCAATTTCAGTGTTTGTGTATGTGCGCGAGAAATCCACGTGTCTCAGAAACAGAGACCTTTGAGACTGTGTGACAGAGAGGAAAACTAATGTGTGAGACCGAAGTGGGTAGGAGAGCTGAGATCGGGGGCATCAGGGTGGTGTGGCCGCAGACCAAAGTGAGTAGGAGAGGGGCTGAATCAGGGCTCGCCTCCCCGAGGTTTGCGAATGCAGCCTCTGTAAGGGGACCGGAGCCGTGGGTGTGTGTGACGTCTGCGATCACCAGTGTCGTGCACATGGCCTCTCTGAGGCGGTGGTGTGACTGCACTGACGTGCCTTCCACTGGATGCCTGTGACTCTGTCCTTCGTGTGGTCAGGGTTATGTGAGACCCTCTGTCAGTGTCTCTGTATCACCCTGTGTGGCTGTAACAGCGCCTGTGTGACTGTGGCCTTTGGGGGGAGACTGCTTGGAAGGTTGATAACTTTGGCCGGCTTGCGCATGTTGATTTATGGAATTGTGTATTGCCAGCATAAGAATCCTGGGGTAGAATTCCCTGCGCCCAGTCCCAAGAGTTCCACTGAGAAGCAAGAGGCGGGGTACCTGGAGCTCCCGATTGGAGCAGGAGCCGTGCTCAGCGCTGGGTGCCAGAAGGGAGGGGAAGCCAAGGAGTTGAGGACAAAGGTGAGAGGGAAGGTGGCAGAACGGGGTGCCAAAGGATCCATTGTCGTGGAGGAAAGCAAAGGTTTGGCAGGAGGAGGAGGAGAACCCCGTCCTCTGATGGCATTCGGGAGTCAGATTTTCAAAGCGTGGACTGTATCAAAGCATGAAGCGGAGATGTGGGAAGGAAAGAGTCCACCTTTACCTATAAAATACAGAAAACAACAATTTCATGGGATTAGTTTTTAAAATAAAGTGAGAGGAGATAATGTACGCAGAGTATCTAGCACATCTCATTAGTTTTATTCATAATAAGACCAAAGAATGGGAATGCAACTTTTAGAAGAGATCAAATTTAGGACCTCGACCTTAAGAGAAAGAGTTAAAAATTAGACCCCTCATCACCATTGGTTGCCTGTAATCTCCTGCTTATGTGGGCAGTGAAACCAAAGGAGGCTGGGAGGAGGAAGGGGAAGACAGAATTTTTACACTGGTGACCCTGGGAGTGCAGAGAAGGCCTCATCTTCTCACTCTCCTTTTTCTTCTCCAGCCTTACCTTCCCAGGACAGTGCTGTTTTCCAAGAGAGAAGCCAGGGAAACGTGAAAATGACAGTTGAACTAGTGAAGGCCATACCCCAGGTTAGTTATTTCATTTCTCTTCCTCGAAAGGCAGTCTTACTGCTTAGGGCTTAGTAAAGGTGTTTTCCTTATGAAAACCCCCTATTGATAGTCTTTGGAAAAGACCCCGAAGCTGGGAAAGATTGAAGGCAGAAGGAGAAGGGGGCAGCAGAGAATGAGTTGGTTAATAGCGTCGTCTACTCAATGGATTTGAGTTTGAGCAAAACTCCAGGAGGCAGTGAGGTCAGGGAAGCCCTGTGCGCGGCCCATAGAGTCGCAAAGAGGTGGACGTGACAGCGCCGAACAGCAGCAGTCTTATCCAAGGGCCTGGCTCCACCTCCCCCAGAGAGCACTCCCCTTACTTTCTACAAATAGACTTCTTTTTATATAATAGAAGATTTGCAGATAGCAGGGAGTATGCATATGCATCACACTCTGCTTCCCCAGCTTCTAACATCATGAATTAGTTTCATGTGTGCTGTGCTCGGTCGCTCAGTCGGGTCTGACTCTCTGTGACCCCACGGACTGCAGCCCGCCAGGCTCCTCTGTCCATGGGACTCTCCAGGCAGGAACACTGGAGTGGGTTGCCATGCCCTCCTCCAGGGGACCTTCCCATCCCAGGGATCGAACCCAGGTCTCCCGCATTGCAGGTGGATTCTTTACCACCTGAGCCACCAGGGAAGCCCGAGAATACTGAGTGGGCAGCCTGTCCCTTCTCCAGGGGAATTTCCCCACCCGGGAGTCGAACCAGGATCTCCTGCACTGCAGGCGGATTCTTTACCAGCAGAGCTACCGGGGAAGCCCTTAATGAGCCAACATTGACAGATTATTATTAAGTCCATGCTTTGTTCACATTTCCGTAGTTTTCACTTAATGTCCTTTTTCTGTTCCAGGGTCCTATCCAGGGTACCACATTATGTTTAGTAGTTCTGTCTCCTTGTACGTGACAGTTTCTCATACTTTCCTTCTTTTTGAAGACCTTGTCAGTTTTGAAAGGTTCTCAGGTATTTTGTAGAACGTCTCTCAAATCTGATGTTTTTTTCTCTGATCAGACTGGACTAATGTATTTTTAGAGTTCCATTTTCATCATGTATTATACATCAAGGGTTCATACTGTCAGCATGACGTATTATTACACTTTGAGTGCCTAGTTGAGGTTGTATTATCAGGTTTCTGCACTGTAAGATTACTCCTTTCTGTTCCACTTTTTCATGCTGTTCTCCCCTCTCCATTGGCAGCTACCAGTTCTAGCTCTGTATCTATCTAAAGTCAGTTTCTGTTTTGTTTTTTCAAATTGTGCAGTTAAGTGAGATCATACAGTATTTGTCTTTGTATGACTTATTTCACTTAGATAATACCCTCTAGTTCCATCCATGTTGTGGTAAATGACAACACTGAGCATTACAAAGATTTTTAGTATTTTCATTGGAAATAAATGTGAAGATGAAAATGCCCATAACACTTTAAAAAATTTCTCACAACTCTCACAGAGACAGAAATCAAAGTAGTGGTTACTGGGGGGGAAGAGGAGACAAGATAGGGTTAGGAAATTGAGAGGTATAAACTATTATGTGTAAAATAAGCTACAAGGATATATTATAGAACACAGGTAAATATAGCCAATATTTTATAATAACTGTAAATGGAGTATAACCTTTAAAAATTGTGAACATTATATTGTATACCTGAAACTTATATAATATTGTTTGTCAAGTATATCTCAATTCAAAAAAAAAAAAAACAAACCTGCGAACCTCTCAAAATTGACCAAAAAAAAAAAAAGAGAGAAAACTGTCTCAATTTGCTGTTGATTATAACTGGTCACTGTCTTTAAGAAACTGAAAATAACTATTTTTGGTTTCATTTCGACAT
Source organism: Hydropotes inermis (assembly GCA_020226075.1). Classification (NCBI taxonomy): domain Eukaryota; kingdom Metazoa; phylum Chordata; class Mammalia; order Artiodactyla; family Cervidae; genus Hydropotes; species Hydropotes inermis. Next base: position 59,434,926 of record CM035288.1, read on the forward strand.
TGTCTAAATACATACTGGTTTGTTGTACTCACGTTTAGTACCCAAGTTGAACATGTTGTCCTCCCCTGGGTGATGTCTCATGTTGAGGCGTGGCATGACATGCTAATCAATTCTTAACAGTACAGCATTAAAAAACAGTTGCATTCTAGCGGAATTCCCTGGTGTTCCAGTGGTTAGGACTCTGTGCTTTCAGAACTGGGACTGGGTTCGTTCTCTGGTTAGGAAATTAAGATCCCACAAGCCATGAGGCTCGGCAGTCCCGTCCCCCCCCCCCCCCAAAAAAACTGCACTCTAAATTTTTTATTTTTTATTGTGTCAACAAAAAAAACCCAGCCATGTCAGTTCAATGCCTCTTCTCCTTAAAACACTAGGATCCCATAGAGTATCATTTCCATAATATCAACTTAAATATTCTTTTTTGCTGTTTTTGAAGGTTCAACCACAGATACACATCCTTCCTTGAAGCACTTGTTTACTGCCCTGTGGCCATCTGCCTGTATTTCCCCAGGCCTGAAAAATCCCATGCACAGAGGAGCCTAGCGGGCTATAGTCCATGGAGTGGCAAAGAGTCAGACACAGCTGAGCACACACAAGAGAAATGGATTAGCACCATTGTATACAATGCAATTTAGCAACTTCAGTAAGAACTGTTTAATATTATATGTTTAAGGTATTTCTCCTCTAAGGGCTATCTCTGACATAATGTAGGGCCAACGTAATGCTTAAGCTTGAAGTCACGTGTGGACATGAGCCTCGCTTGATCCAGAAGGTCTCTGTGTTATTTCAGGACCTGGTGACATTCAAGGATGTGGCAATAGACTTCTCCCAGGAGGAATGGGAATGGCTGAGCTCTGCCCAGAGAGGTTTATACAGGAGTACGATGCTGGAGAACTATCAGAGCCTGGTATCACTGGGTGAGGATTTTTTCCCCCCTCTGCATAATTCAGAATTACCCTTAGGGACTCTTCACTTTTCTTTTTAATTTACTGTGTGTCGATCAGAATTGACTCTGGAAGATGAAGAGGGTGCTCAGGAGTTGGTGAACATTTCAGGCTGAGCCAGTGATTTGGGCGTGTATCAGGCATCTCGTGAGCGTGCCCGTTAGTCAGCTGGGAGCCCAGGGCTCGCTGCGACCCTCACCGGCCTCCCGTGCTGCCTTCTTTTCTGTCCTGCAGTGCTGTTACCGGCGCAGCAGAGTTCACCAAGAGTATAGCTGGATCGTTATGAATTCAGAATATTGCTTTGAAATCTGTATATTTTTATGAACTTGCAGAAAGTGAACTAGTGAGGCACACACTGAAAATTGCTTTAGATGTTCTTCAGGAAACTAACACCCTTCTCAGCCTTAGGGCCGTCTCATCGGCTAGTTTAGCTCCCCCTTGTCCAGAGGCCCCTTTTATCCTGCTTGCTTGTGGTTCACTAAATGTTGTGAGACTAAATGTATGTCTTTCACCAAATTTGAGAAATGTTTGTTCATTTTTTTTTCTACTCTCTCTTCTTTTGGGATTCCAGTTGCACACATATTAGAAACTTGGATATTGGTAACTAAGGATGTGTTCACTTTAAAAAATCTTTTTTCTCTGTCAGCTTAGATAATTTATGTTGATTCATTTTCAAGTTCACTGATGCTTTCTTTGAAGAGGTTCAATGTCTTGTTAAGCCTATCTAGTGAATTTTTAAATTTCAGATACTGTATTTTTCAATTCTAGACTTTTTACTTGGTTCTTTTTTATAATTTCTATTTTGCTGCCAAGAGTATTACAATCATATTTTCCTTTATATTCTTAAATATAGATATAATAGCTGTTTTAAAATCCTAGTCTACTGATTCCAGCATCTGTGTTATTACAGTTTGGGTCTCCATTAACTGCCTTTTTTTCTGAGCATGATTCACTTTTTTCACTTTTTAGGGAGTAATTAGATTTTTTTCTTCGACACTATAATACATTATAGAGTTTCAGGATTCTGTTATATGTTCCTCTGACTTTGTTTTTTAATCAGACAGTTAACTCAAACTCCCAACTGTCTCTAGGGGTCCTTTATATTACCTCACTTACTGTTGTCCAATGATCTTCTAAAAATGCTGGCCTGAATTTATGCCTCCAGTCTCTTAGAAAATGATTCCACTTTTATAGGATTGACTGTTGGCAGCCCCACTAAGCTACCCCAGAAGCTTTATATAGTCTGTCACTCCTTGAACTATTCGTTACCATCATGTCATGCCATCAGAATTAAGGGACCAGCTGAAATGTCCCAACCATGACCCATTTTCATATCTTTTTCTGTATGCAGGACTTTGTATCTCTAAGCCATATGTCATCTCCTTATTGGAGCAAGGGAAAGAGCCCTGGATGATGATGGAGAATGAGATGAGAAGCCCATTCCCAGGTGAGTGTGGGAGAACCAGAGAGGGGGGTCCTTTCTAGGCAACGACTCGGCCATTCGTACAGGTCATCTTTCCTCCCCTCTTATGCTTCTTAGAAACTCTCTTCAAAGCAGGGCGCCCAAAGCTGGTGCTCTGGGACAACCCAGAGGGCTAGGGTGGGGGGGAGGTGGGAGGGGGTAGACGGGGGGACACATGTATACCTGTGGCCAGTTCATGTTGACGTATGGCAAAAAACTATCACAGTATTGTAAAGTAAATATCCTCCAATAAAATTAATTAAGAAAAAAAGAAACTTGTCAAGGCTTCCAAACCTGGGAGAAAACTGAAAGTTGACTTCTTAGCATGAGCTCCCCAGATATCTTCTCTTCTGCTTGTTGTTTTCAGTTGCTCAGTCTTTTCTGACTCTGACCCCTGGACTGTAGCATGCCAGGTCCCCCTGTCCTTCACTGTCTCCTAGAGTTGGCCCCATTCATGTCCATTGAGCTGGTGATGTTATCTAACCATCTCATCCTCTGCTGCCCCCTTCTCCTTTTGCCTCCAATCCTTCCCAGCATCAGGGTCTTTTCCAGGGAGTTGGCTCTTTGCATCAAGTGGCCAAAGTATCAGAGTTTCAGCTTCAGCATCAGTCCTTCCAATGAATATTCAGGACTGATTTCTTTTAGGATGGACTGGTTGGATCTTGTAGTCCAACGAACTCTCAAGAGTCTTCTCCAGCACCACAGTTCAAAAGCATCAGTTCTTTCGCCCTCAGCTTTCTTTATGGTCCAGCTCTCACATCCATACGTGACTACTGGAAAAACAATGGCTTGGACTATACGGACCTTTATCAGCAAAGTGATGTCTCTGTCTTTTAATATGCTGTCTAGGTTTAGCACAGCTTTCCTTCCCAGGAGCAAGTGTCTTTTAATTTCAAGGCTGCAGTCACAGTCTGCAGTGATTTTGGAGCCCAAGCAAATAAAATCTGTCACTGTTTCCACCTTTTCCCCTTCTGTTTGCCATGAAATTATGGGACTGGATGTCATGATCATAGTTTTTTGAAAGTTGAGTTTCAAACCAGCTTTTTCACTCTCGTCTTTCACCCTCATCAAGAGGCTCTTTAGTTCCTTTTTGCTTTCTGCCATTACAGTGGTATCACTGGCATATCTGAGATTGTTATTTCTCCCAGCAATCTTCAGTCTCTTCTAAGAACTCATTTTGCAAAAATCTTTATCCAGCTCCTTCCCATCCCCTCTTTCCTTTCGACATACTGACTTAATATAAGCTTCTATGTTTTTTAAATCTTAACTCCAAAATTAGATGCTCCATGCAGATCATAACATACCCTGCTACTTTAAATCATTTTTTGCTTTCCTGTTGCAAATGGGAAAAATCCAAATCCTACCATCTCCTTCTTAATTTTCCAGCCTTATCCTCCATTATGTTTTAGCTTTTTCACTGTACTTTAGCCCAGAGTTTTCTTCATGATGCAAGGTATCAAGGTATGTTACATATGTGTTACAGGTATTCCCACATCCTGAGTCTCTAAGCTGTGAGAGACCAGATGAGGTTAGAGGCAGTCTGAGTTCCAAGTCTGATTCCCTCTGGATCATAGGCAGTGTCTCAGGACTGCCATTTTCAACAAGTGCCTGATGCACAGTTGCAGAGCACCGCTCCAGCCCAGAGGCCGCCTTTTCTGGACTCGCAGGCTCTCTCCCACTCAGGCTTTTGTTTCTCCTGTTTCCTCTGCCTGGAATGCTCTTCTCTCAGCTCTCTGTCTATGCCAGAGCTCAGGCCAGAGCTCAAAAATAATCTCGTTGGAGACCTTCCTAACCACCTCATGCAAGGAACATTTCCCTATTCCAACCCAAGTATGGTCTATGAAGCCACTGTTTATTTTCTTTGTAACACTCAGGAGAGCCCGTAATTAACTTGCTTTGGGGGTGTGTGCTTATTTTTTGCCTCTCCCCACTGAACCTGAATTTCACAGACAAGGGAATGTTGGAATCACACATGATAATTATGCCTTTATTAAATTCTTTCACTTCTGTAACAGTGCTTGATCTTTATATTTGGGGATGATGTGGACCCTCTACTTCCAGGATCCTCCAAATATTAGGAGGGAAATAAGCTCAGTTTAGACACGCTTTATAGTCTGGTTATGTAGGAAGCTACTATCTGCCTTGAAGAGGAAAACAGAAAGGGGACCTTTCCTGATAAGAGGTGATAACTGTCCATGTGAAGAACAGATACAGGAAGAGGGAAAGGGGATAAATAAGCCTGTTGTAAATCTGACAGGACATTGAGTCACAGTATGGCTTTAAGTGTTATTCAGTGATTAAGACAGCTCAGCATCCATGTTGAGAAAAGCCAGAAAAGTAAGGGACAACCACAGCCTCCATCGGAGGCTGGAAATGAAGACAACCTTCACACGACAAGAAAGCAGATTTGAGGGAGGAGCAGATGACGCTGGCATCTTTCTGCTTTTCTCTGTCTAGGATTGCTCCCCTCAGTCCATCTGTATAAGAAAAACCATACAGAATTGGTTTCTTGAACTCTCATGGACCCAGTTCTAGAATTATTGAAGTTTGGGTGTTCCTGATACCATGAATGACCTGTGGAGAAAGCTTGTTAATACCTCACTATTTCTCAATTGCTTTGGTAGATTTGATCCCTCCCACCTCTGAACTTTTATACTAGCTCTACTTTTTTACCACATGGATTCATTTTTGATATATTTTCTTCTCAAATTACTTGCTTTGCTGGTCTTGTCTTCCTCACAAGTTTCTGCACTTCTCTGGAACAGCTGTCTTTACTTTAGTGTTCCTCATGCTTGACATGTGGTAGAAAACTTTTTAGGGAGCATTGGACCAGTCAGTAATTTGTTGCTATATTTCTTGATATCATCTCTTCCCTAAAGTTTTCTCTTAGTGTCACCTCTTCTATACACATTTCTTCTTTATAGATTTATCAAGGATTTCTTACTTATGCCTGAGTTCCTGTGATATACGTTAGGTGACTTAGTAGCAGTATATAAGGCTCATTTATTTCTTCCCGAAAGCTTATATTCTGTCTCACAAGGTGAGAAAGGTAGTGATGTGGTAGCAAATAAACATTTAATTAACAGTAGTGATACCAACCCACATATCTCTGAAGACTAGTTTCTGCAAAAAGATGCATGGCAGAACCCTATTAAGATGTGATAGTTTTCCTAGGCTGGTGAAAGAAAGATGATGAATGCAAAAAACCCTTAATATGCACTCTTAAGTTCAGGGATCTAGGAGAAATGAAGAGCATTTACTTTATTAAAATACATGGAAATGGCTTATGGGAATGCTCTTTTCTGATTATGAAGAGATGACTCTAGGATTTTTCCTAAACTCCAAGAGAAGTCACAAAGCATAAGGTGTTTGTGGTTTCAGGTAATCAAAGTTAGCCTGGCTGTATATGCAAGTCTCCTAGAAGAGGGAGAGAACAGAGGAAGAGAATTTCATGTGTAGCCTGTTACGTTAATACAGGCGTAAAATATTACTACCATTGCAGCCTACACCTTCAGGACTCTGTTGTCCTACATTTAATTTGCTAAATCGCCATTTCCATGTTCTTATATGAGCTCTCATTCTCTGGGGTCTGCTTACATATTTTTTTCAGTTGAAATGCCTGTGCATAATATATTTTGTGGAGTTCATTATTTTCAAATCACCTTTTCTGTGTTAAATGTTTCCTTTGCTATAGCCCATGATAAAGGAAACATTTGGTTTTTTGAATCTTTCAGATTGGGAATCTATACATGAGACACAAGAATTATCTCTGAAGCAGTTTGTGTGTGATGATATGTTAATGGAGAGAATTGCAAGCTATGAACTTGAGTGTCCTACTTTTGGAGAAAATTGGAAATGTGGAGATCTTTTTGAGAGGCAGTCGTTAAGCCAAGAGACATTTATCAGGCAAGAAAGAAGCACTCCTAAAGAAACCCTCACTGTGGAAATCGACCACAGATATAACAAACCTGAGAAATTCATTCCTCTACACAGTATAAAAGAGAATATTTATAATAATCACAAGTCAGATAAAAAAAACTTTTCCAAAAATTCCATGGTATTAAAACACAAGAAAGTCTATGCAGGAAAGAAACTTTTTAAATGTAATGAATGTGAGAAAACCTTCACCCAGAGCTCATCTCTTACTGTTCATCAGAGAATTCATACTGGAGAGAAACCATACGAGTGTAAGGACTGTGGGAAGGCCTTCAACCAGAGTCAACACCTTGTCCAGCACCACAGAATACACACCGGAGAGAAGCTCTTTGAATGTAAGGAATGTAGGAAAACCTTCAGCCAAAATGTACATCTTATTCAACATCAAAGAATTCATACTGGAGAAAAACCGTATAAATGTAAGGAGTGTAGAAAAGCCTTCAGCCAGCCTGCACACCTCGCTCAGCATCAGAGAATTCATACTGGAGAGAAGCCTTATAAATGTAAGGAATGTGGCAAGGCCTTCAGTGATGGGTCGTCCTTTGCCCGACATCAGAGGTGTCACACCGGCAAAAGGCCCTATGGATGTATTGAATGTGGGAAAGCTTTCAGGCAGAACACATCGCTTATCCGTCACTGGAGATATTATCACACTGGGGAGAAACCCTTTGACTGCATCGACTGTGGGAAGGCCTTCAGCGATCACATAGGACTTATTCAGCACAGGAGAATTCATACTGGAGAGAAACCCTACAGATGTAATGTGTGTGGGAAAACCTTCAGCTACGGCTCATCCCTGACTGTCCATCAGAGAATTCACACAGGAGAGAAGCCATATGAGTGTGACATCTGTGGGAAAGCCTTTAGCCACCATGCCTCACTCACCCAGCACCAAAGAGTGCATTCTGGAGAGAAGCCTTACCAGTGCAGGGAATGTGGAAAGGCCTTCAGGCAGAGCATACACCTTGCTAGCCATCTGAGGATCCATACTGGAGAAAAACCCTATGAATGTAAGGAATGTGGAAAAGCTTTTAGCATCAGTTCACAGCTGGCTACTCATCAGAGAATTCATACTGGAGAGAAACCGTATGAATGTAAGGAATGCGGGAAAGCCTTCAACCAGAGGGCACACCTCGCACAGCACCATAAAATTCATACTGGAGAGAAACCTTATGGTTGTATTGAATGTGGTAAAGCCTTCAGCCAGGCTACCCGCCTTATCCAACATCAGAGAGTTCACACAGGAGAGAAACCCTATAAATGTACTGAATGTGGGAAGGCTTTTAGTGACAGCTCATCCCGTGCTCAGCATCTGAGACTTCACACAGGCCAAAAGCCCTATGCATGTGTTGAATGTGAGAAGGCATTCAGAACAAAATCATCACTTACTTGTCATCAAAGATGTCATACTGGGGAGAAACCTTACGAATGTAGTGCATGCGGTAAAGCCTTTAGCCATCGACAGTCACTTACTGTTCATCAGAGAATTCATTCTGGAGAAAAACCATATCAGTGTAAGGAATGTAGGAAAACCTTCAGCCAGATTGGACACCTTAATCTACATAGAAGAATCCACACTGGAGAGAGATCTTACAAATGTAAAGAATGCGGAGAAGTCTTCAGACAAAGTGCACACCTTGCTCATCATCATAAAATTCATGCTACAGACTCATCTCAGGCCCTCAGCTCTTCCCCATCCCCTGTGTCACCAAGTCCTGGGAATATGTCTGCTGAGTATTTTTGGAATTCATCCACATCTTTCCATCCTCATTGCCCTAATCCAAAACATAGTCATCTCACCTGGACTGTTCCAGTTGTCTAAACACTGATCTCTCTGTATCCTCTTTTGTCCCCTCCAAGTTCATTCTTCACACTACTTCCACAGTGGTCTGTTCAAATGTAAACGCAATTATATGACTCTCTTAAAACCCTCGGTGTGAAAATTTAAACTTCTTGATGCATACCAAGTGCCTAGCATAGTGCCTGACCCAGACTAAATGCTCTATAATGATAGCTTAGTATTCTTCAGAGTCTGCTTGAAAGCTGTTTTTAAGCAGTGAACTCTGGAAGACAGTATATGTACTTGGAGATCATAACAGTTTTTGAAACTGAAACTTAGTGATGAGGATTAGCATGTGTTAAAGCTTAAACATTAACACATTTAAAGCTTGATACCATCACATATATGACTGTATTCCTTTGTTGGTGAGAAAATTCAACATGATGTAATACATGGAGTATGTTTTAGGAAGTATCTAGAACTCTGGATAAGACTGGAACAAAAGAATTAGAAAATAACTGGGAATAATGCAAGACTGTATTTCGTAAAGGCAAAAAGTAAAAATTCCTAATATTTAAAATGGAAGAAGCAGAGAACTGGAATAGTCTAACCCTTTTTTAAGACACCTGGTTTCACAGATTAATGCTGAACCTTCAAGGAATCATAATTAAGCTGTTCTAGAGTCAGAAAAAAATAATTGAAATGGATTATTTTGGAGTACTTCTAACCTCTGTTAAGGAGAACAGAGGTTATGAATAAATGGAGATCCATGTTTCTAGATGGAACTTTCAGTACTGTAAACATGTCTGTACATTCAGTCAACTCCAGTCACAGTTCTTTTAGGATAATTTTCAACTGACAGTTTGTTCTGAAAATCAATGTGGTATGGTAAATAGGGAAGCATCACAAGGAAATTTCTGAAAAATGATTGTATCACCATGAATTTAGTTAATTGCAAAAGTAATTATTTTTCATGTGTCAGTGGGGGAGATAGATTACTTAAATGGTGCTTGAAAATTATCCAGCTGGAAATAAAGTCAGATCCACATTTCACCCCTTACAGAGAGGTTCATTCCATATAGATTATAAAGATATAATAGGAAACACAATATTAAATTTCTTAGAAGAGAATGGAGAATATTTCTATCCCCTTGAGTTCAGATAGGCTTTAGTAAGCAGGACACAGAGTCCAGAACTTATGAAGATGGACAGTGTTAGATAGGACCATGTGAAAAATTTAAACTTTCCCATGGTGTAAGACACTGTATGCAAAGTGAAAAGACATGACAGATATTTTATACATACATTACAAAGGATATAGTCCTTATAAAAAGTGCTATTGCTTTACGTGGCAGCCTGGATGGGAGGGGAGTTCAGGGGAAAATGGATACATGCATATGTATGGCTGAGTCCCTCTGCTGTCTGCCTGAAACTATAAGATGGTTAATCGGCTCTACCCCAACACAAAACAAAAACTTAAAAAAAAATGTTGTTGTAAAGCAGCAAGTAAGAGACACAGTCTGACAAAGTCAGGTAAGATACACAGTATGATGGCAACTCTAAATGAAGAAATTAAAAGTCAAGGAAAATCTTAATTGTACTAATGATCAGATAAGTGGAAATGTTAAAGTTCTCACCACCAGCACAAACATTATGGATAATATGCAGTACTGTTACAGATGTGACATTTTTATACGTTGGGAGGGTAAATAGGTGGAAAGCCATTTTAGAAAACAATACGGGAATGGCTACCCACTCCAGTGTTCTTGCCTGGAGAATCCCATGGACAGAGGGGCCTGGTGGGCTGCAGTCTGTGGGGTCACAGAGAGTCAGACATGAATGAGTGACTAGTGCACTAACGTGGTGTTACATATCAGCATATAAAGTGTGACTAATCACTGCTGCAGTTCTAGGGATTTACCTTCTCAAAAAGCACAGGCACAAAAATACAGATGCACATTTACCACAAAATTTTTAAAAACTTGAAACAGCTTAAATATCCAGCAATAGTAAGTTGATTAGTTAATTTTGGAAAATCAGTTTGGTAGGTTATTACGCACTCACTGAACACAATGAGGTGGATCTCTGTACTCACAAAACCATGCCTTGTAGTTTATTGAGAATAATTTTCGTAACTATGTAATACAATGGCATAGTTACAAGTCCACAAGCTCTAAAGTTAACATGAAATCTGTTGTTTTTGTCTGCAGTGCAAATAGAAACCATGCATGGACAGACTCCTTCCCCGAGCCTGTTGGTTGAGTTGTTCTGATGTCATTCCCTGAGGTTTTCTTTGCATCACCAGCTGGTACACAGTTCACGATAGTCCAGCCAGACACTCTCTCCTCAGGACTCAGGAGGGCGCTGGCTATGAATCATCTCTCGGCCACAGCTTTTAAGATGCTTCCCGAGTCCCCGCTGCTCTGCTTCCTGGAGCTAAAATGTTTCATGTTGTTCCCCACCAGCGTTGTGTTCTCATTTTAAAGTAAGATTAAGTTCTTTAGCTGTCTACCAGGGAAAACTGACCAGCATAGAAACTGGTTAGCACTGAGTGGGTTTCAGGCCAAAGATCCTTAGCAGGTGTGGAATTATAATTAAAGTGTGGTTATTGGGTGAAATGGAGCAAAGCAGTATAATATAAGGCACCTCATCCTGTTTTGTGCCATGTAAGTAACAGGCCTTCACAGCAACAGAAAGACAGCTCGTCAGCCAAGGTCTGGATGGGTTTTCTGGGAGGAGGACAGAAGGTGCTGGTCCATGGAGTATGTATGATGCCTGTTCAGAGTGGAACTGGGTAACGGGGAGCAAGAGGTTAAAGGACTTATTACTTAATAATTCTTTTTGCTTTAAGGCATGGAGTAGAACACAGGTCATTCATGTAACAGAACTGAAAGACTTGCAGCTTTTATTGTCCAGTCAGTAAGGCAGGTCTGACTCTGACCCCATGGACTGCAAGACCCCAGGCAGAAACCAAACAAAAGCAGGGAGCAGGACAGGATGTGTGTGCCCCCAGGGGGAGGTGTGAAGAGGAAAGGTGCTCACACCTCGGGGGGCGCCGGCTGTGATCAGCAGGACAGCCAGGAGGCTTCAGAAGCTGGGAGGCGAGCCCTGCACCGGTCAGCACTGTCACTGCACTTCCCAGCAAGAGGCCACCAAGCCTGCGTGGGGAGAAGCCGGAGCGCCATGGGGCCAGAGGGCCGTTCGGGGCCCGTGAAGGGAGAAGGGGGGTAACTCACAGCACCCTCACTCTTGGCGTACTCCGGCGGGGGCACCGCCACTCAAACCCCACTGTAACACGCAAAGGGCTCAGCTATGCCCCCGTGGTCGGCTGTGGGCTGGTGCTCCAGAACGGCTCGGCCGACACATCCTGCTGGGTGAGCCCTCAAGGCCAGAGCTGGGACTCAGGAGAGTAGGGAGACATGGGCACAGCACCAAGCTTGCTTCTGGTTCCACCGGTCAAAGCAGGCCCCACAGCCAATGCCGGGGCGGTGTGGGAAGGGCTGACTCGATGGTGTGGCTACAGGGAAGGGTAAAACATGCCAATCACTAGTGCAGACCACCTGCATTACCAGAAATTATGGAGGAGTGCAAGGTCTAGTTTAGGAGACCAGGGTTCGATCCCTGGGTTGGGAAGATCCCCTGGAGAAGAGAATGGCAACCCACTCCAGTATTCTTGCCTGGAGAATTCCTCGGACAGAGGAGCCTGGGGGGCTACAGTCTATGGGGTCGCAAAGAGTCGGACGCGACAGAGACGAACACACAAGCTCTAATCAGACGGCAAGATCTCCACAAAGTTATTCTAAGTAATTGATACGGTCTGTAATTTATAAGGACTTCCCTTGTGGCTCAGCTGGTAAAGAACCCGCCTGCCACTGCAGGAGACACAAGAGACTCAGATTCCATTCCTGGCACGGGAAGATCCCCTGGAGGATGAAACGGCAACCCACTCCAGCGGTCCTGCTTGGAGAATCAATCCCATGGATGCGGGCTGGGGGGCTACGGTCCGTGGGGTCGCAAAGACAGCAACTGAGTGCGGACGCACACACATAATGTAAAAAGAAGAAAGTAATAATCTTGCCTCTATATTCTCCTTCCCACCAGTCAGCAAGCCCCTCTCCCTCGAGGCAACCACTTTGAGCAGTTGCCTGCTATCTTTCCAGAATATT
>CM035288.1:59447610-59472955 GCA_020226075.1 Hydropotes inermis
GACATGGGTTCGATCCCTAGTCTGGGAAGAGCCCACAGAGCAACTAAGCCTGTGCACCACAAGTACTGAGCCTGGGCGCTAGAGCCCACGGGCTGCGACGGCTGCAGCCCGAGCCCCACAGGAGGAGCCCCCGCAATGAGAAGCCTGAGCGCAACTAGAGAGGAGCCCTGCTCACCGCAGCTGGAGAAAGCGCGCAGTCACGGAGACCCAGCACAGCCCAAACACCAAGAGAACAGCCCCGAGCCCGGCAGGGTCAGGAACCGCAGGGCCTGAGTCTTGCCTCTATCAGGGCGTCACCCAGGCCACAGCACGCAGTAGCTCCTGATGAAGGGCTTACCCGAAGGCCCGAGGGAGCCACGGGGCGTCTGTGGGGAAGAAGACCGCAGGCAGAGCCAGTGCCAACGTCCTCAGGCAGGGGCATGACGGGCTGGTCCGGACAGCCGCGGGCCAGTGTGCCCGGGGCAGGGAAGGGAAGAGAAAGGCGGGTGGCGGGCACAGGCGAGTCCGCGTGGGGCTGCATGGCCAGGGCGAGGACTTTGCCTTGACTTCCTCGAGGCGGTGGATTACGAATGGTCTTAATTACGTTTAATGGGATCTGCCTGGCTCTTGGGTGAAGAACGGCACGTCGGGTGCCGGTGGGGACCTCCGCCGTCCATGAAATGGGCATCCCGGCACGTGACAGAGCTGAAATACATAACCGCTGCTCTGTGGCTTATCCCAGGTGGCTCCGTGGAAAAGAATCCGCCCGCGATGCGGGAGATGCCGCTTCCGTCCCTGGGTCGGGAAGATCCCCGCAGGAGGAAATGGCAACCTACTCCAGTGTTCTTACCTGGGAAATCCCAAGGACAGAGGAGCTTGGCGGGCTATAATCCGTGGGGTTGCACAGAGTTGGACACAACTGAGTGACCCAACAACAACAAACCAGCTCTAATTTTCTTTCTTTATAAATCCATTTTTTACTTGGACAAGTCTTCCCTTTCAACTCATTGTTCTGTTCCAGGAATACTTGCTTGTGCATGCTGAGTCATATCTGACTCCTGACCACCCCGGGGACTGTAGCCTGCCAGGCTCCTCCATCCATGGGATTTTCCAGGCAAGAGTACTGGAGTGGGGTGCCATTGCCTTCTCTGGAGATAGGTACTACCTCCCTGCGTATTTCTAGTAATTATCTTTCAAGACCCAGGAATCTTTTCCCAACATCTCTAAGAATGTAATTCCTGAAAAGAGATATTTCATTTTATTTTCTGCACTGGTCAACACCTTTTACAAATAACATGTTTGATACAGCTTATATATCCTTATTTACATTTTCAATCACGACAGTTCGTTCCAACTCTAAATGAAGCCAGTTTCACCCTGAACGTTGGTGCAAGTGAATCTATAATGAATCGCTTAGCTTGCTACATGTGCTAAGTTGCTTCAGTCGTGTCTGACTCTTTGCAACCCGTAGAACTGCTACTAGTTCCATGGAGTCCATGGAATTCTCCAGGCAAGAATACTGGAGTGGGTTGACCATATCGTTCTCCAGGGGATCTTCCCAACCCAGGAGCTGAACCCGGGTCCCCTGCATTGCAGGCAGATTCCCTACCCACTGAGCTATGAGGGAAGCCCCTCTTGGCTTGAGTTCTAATGAAATGAGACTCTCCCGTCTGCAAGCAATAAAATCCTAAAGAATGGAACAGCTGAGGCATGTGTTTCTTTTAAGGGCCAGTTGTGGCTTGTTGGACACAATCAGCCAGAGATGGGAATGGGGAGAGAGAGAGAAGCCAATACTTTACCTGCCCTAATTTCTCTAACAAACTCAAAAGAGACCACTCAAAGTTCTATTAAAACGACTCAAAGAGTCTAAATACACATACACAGGGAGTTTATACAGCAGGATGGTCATATCGACCACTGTTAGACAAGGTCAAATTTAAGGCAAGGGGTTACATTAGTTAAAGACAGTCATTTCCTATTGGGCAAAGGATTAAGAATCGGATTTTAACCAACCTTTATTGAGTGCCTGCTCTATACTTGGCACTGTGCTGGGTGTTTTACATGTATTGCTTAGTTGACAAAGACATAACAACACTGTATGTAGTATATGCACCAAATTACACAGCTGCTCAATGCACAAAGTATATATTAATAAAAATAGATTGACAAATGGAATCAACACTAACAGATTTTTACATAGCCTTATTGGTTTTTGACATGTAGGTTTGGACAAAATTAAATAGCATGTGATTCTGAACAATGTAATTGATAAGACAAAGTTACTTAACCCACATGTAGTTTTGAATTCTACAGACAGAAAATATATATTCATCTTAAATGTCCATGAAACATACACAGACACTGGATATGTTCTAGGCCAGGATAAAAGCTTCTTAAAAGGCTCTGAAGGCAGACATATGATAGGCCACATTCTCCACTCACAGTAAATCAGGGAGAAATCTCTTTTTAGACAAACCTCATCACTGAGTTTCAAATCACTCTTTAGAAACCCTGCAATAAAATGCTTAGGCAACAACAAGATAAATAAGAACATGAATTATCCAACTTTGAGATGTGGCCAAGGCTATAATCAGAAGTATGTTTATATTATTAAATGCACTATTACAGCAAATAGTTTTATAAAAAGAATATAAATAAATTAAGAGGTCAACTTCAAATTGAGACAAGGAATAGAAACAGACAAACAAAAATAAACTCAATACATGTTAAAGGAAAAAAAAATTATAAACTAGAGAAATAATGGACATAAACAAATCCTAATGCTGGTTCTTCAGAAAAATAATAATAAACTAGATAAAACTTTGACAAATTAAAGGCAGAATGGAGACAGAACAAAATAAAGAGAAGATTTTGTTTGATTATATTGGGGCTGGCCAAAAAATTCATTCAAGTTTCTCTCTACCATCTCATAGAAAAACCCAAACGAACTTTTTGGCCAAGCCAAAAAGTACTGTTCATAATTAAGCTAATCATCTGGAGGAAAATATTCAGTGGAATGAAGAATAGTCTAGGGGACAAAAGAATACTATAAATCATCAAAATTAATGGAGTTAAAAAGGATTAATGAGCCGAAAACAAGAGAAGAAATGGAAAGCCGTCCAAGCACATACTGAGATTTTCCTTCCATGACGCTAGGACCTGACCCCTTTACTGCATTCTTTCCACACGTCAAGGAATTAATACTCCTTAAACTTCAAGAAAGGGCTTCCCTGGTGGCTCAGTGGTAAAGAGTCTGCCTGCCAACACAGGAGACCTAGATTCCATCCCTGAGTCGGGAAGATCCCCTGGAGGAGGAGATGGCAATCCACTCCAGTACTCTCACCTGGGAAATCCATGGACAGAGGAGCCTGGTGGGCTATCGTCCACGGGGTCGCAAAGAGCCAGACACGACTGAGCACAGTATAAACTATGGAACGTATTTGAAAGCACAGCAAAAGGTCGAACATCACTCAAGTCCTTCTATAATGCAAGCTTAGCCACAATACTAAGATGAAACAAAGATAGCACCAATCTTATGTAAGAAGACAGAGGCAAGAATCCTACATAAAATATTCAAGGGACAGAATTCAGTATCTGAAAAGCCAGGTGCGCCACCATCCTAAGACTGCTAAGGTGATTTGTAGTTGAGAAACTGACTCAGTTTCGTTGCTTGTATGTTGTACATGTGTTCACCTTCTCTGAAGTCATGATGCATCTTCCGCTTGGCGACATCTTACATGTAAGCAGTATTCTGCTTCTTTCTCAGGAGTACACAAAATAATACACATTTACAGTCCAAGATGTCTTAAGTTCAGTGAAATACAGTAATGCAGAAACCACGCGTGAAAAGGTGAAACACAAAAGAAAAGTCATCTCAATGGATGTGTAAAAGGCATTTGATAATATTCAAGACCTATCACTGATTTTTTAAACCAGGGCTCTTCCTTGACATGACACAGGGCGTCTATTTCGAGGCAAGAGTCACCTTAGTAGTTAAATGTGAAACATCATGGGCATCCCAGTTAAAACCAGGAACAGAAAGATCACACACACTACCAAGACTATGGTCGTTTGCTGTGGAGCTTTCGACCACTCCACAAAGCCCTGAAACAGAAACAAAGAAAAAGTATAAATATCAGCAGGGGAGGGAGCCACCACAGTCACTTGCAGAAAGTGAGATTATAGAACTGGGAATGAAACAGTTCATCAGGGATTTCCCTGGTGGTCCAGTGGTTAAAACTCCATGCTCCCAATGCCGGCGGCTGAGGTTTGACCCCTGGTCAGGGAACTGGATCCACAGGCCACAACTAAGAAGCAACTAAGAATTCACACACGCAACTAAAGATCCCACATGCCTCAACTAAGACCCAGTGCAGCCAAATAAAAAAACAAAAATTTGAAAAGCTTGAAAATTTGAAAAAGAAAAAGAAATAGCGTGTCAGCGGTGGAGCTGTTTTAATTAAAAATTCCGCAAACACCTGGATGGGAGGGGAGCTGGGGGGAGAATGGATACATGTATACCTGTCGTGTTCACCTGAAACTGTCACAACATTGTTAACTGGCTATACCCCAATACAAAATAAATAGTTCAAAAGAAAAATCTTTGCAAATTATAGCACAGGGAACTATATTCAACATCTTGTAATAATTTATAATGGAAAAGAATCTGAAAAAGAATATATATTTATGTACAGCTGAATCACTCTGCTGTACACTGCAAACTAACACATTGTAAATCAATTATATCCCTATAAAAATTTAAAAAGGAAAAACAAAAACTAATAAAATAAAAACAAGTTAAATAACAGGAACTGCTTAGAATCATGGGGCTTCTCAGGCGGCTCAGCGGGTAAAGATTCCACGTGCAATGCATGAGACTCAGGAGATGTGGGTTCGATCCCTGGATCTGGCAGATCCCCTGGAGGAGGGCATGGCAACCCACTCCAGTATTCTTGCCTGGAGAATCCCACTGATAGAACAAACTGGTGGGCTACGGTCCCTGAGGATGCAAAGAGTTGGACAGGACTTACCGACTGAACAACATGAAGTATCATTTAGCACCTATTCTGTCTACCCGGCTGACTGTGAGCCCCTGAAAGTGGGGGCCATCGATATCCTGCTCACTGTTGGAACCTCACTGCCTTGAACACTGCCTGGCACACAGTAGGTGCACAACAAACAGCTGTGGGCTGAATGAATGATCTCACCGCAGCCCTGGCTACCCCTCAGCTCCAGCATTCCCCCAAATGCGCCCTACTGCGTCACGCCTCTGTGTCTTTGCCCCCCTGCCCTGCTCTGCCTGGGGAGGTACTAACCTCGAAAATCCCAGGTGTCATATATCCAGAGAAAAGCATGATCCTAAAGGATTCAGGCACCCCATGTTCACTGCGGCGCCGTTTACAATGGCCAAGACGTGGAAGCGACCTAGATGTCCGCTGAGAGAGGAATGGTTAATGAAGATGTGGTCCATAGACACAGTGGAATATTAGCCAGTCATTAAAAAGAATGAAATAACGACATTTGCAGCAACATGCATAGACCCACAGAATGTCATACTGAGTGAAGTAAGTCAGACAGAGAAGGAGATATAGCGTTTCATGTGCCTTATATGTAGAATCTACAAAGAGAATAAACAGCTCATGATTGTAAAAAAAAAAAGAATAAATGGTACAAATGAACTTACTGACAAAACAGAAAGGGATTCACAGACTTGGAGAATGAACTTAAGGTTCCTGGAGGGGAAGGGACAGTCAGGGAGTTTGGGATGGACATGCACACACCGCTGCATTCGAAATGGATAAGCAACAAGGGCCCGCTGTCCAGCACAGGGAACTCTGCTCAATGCCGTGTGGCTCGGGGGAGAGTGGACACATGTGCACGGATGGCTGAGTCCCTCTGCTGGCCACCTGAAACCTATACCTTAGTACAAAATAAAAAGTTTAAAGCTTGAAAAACAAACAAACAAATGAAACAAAACAAACTCACAGGTGTGGTGTCGCTTCCTCTCTCGGATATTCAAGAATAAGCCGTCTGGGACTTCCCTGGTGGTTGAGTGGCTAAGATTCTTAGCTCCCAATGCTGGGGGCCCCGGTTCAATCCTTGGTCAAGGAACTAGATCCCATATGCTACAGCTAAGACCTGGCACAACTAACTAAATAAACACTTTTAAGAAAGGATAGACCTCCTGGCCCACAGAATTACTTTCTTCTTCCCTTGAGCCGTCCCACTGGGAGCCAACACTTATTTCTATACTACCAAGGTTGGCTGTCCAGCTTGCCTCCTCCCACCTTATGTCAACAAAGCCTTTTTCTGGCTTGAGCCAGTCCAAGTTGGATTTCTGATATCTGATTTGCAGATGGGATCCTCACATGTTGCCAAGAGTGATTATATGCTTTCTTTGTAATATATAAAATAAATACGTAAATAAAAGAACCACTGTTATTATTTCACATTCTGATGTCTTATGCCCCCACAAAGAACACATTAGGTCTTCCAATGAAAGGAATGCTCGATCATTCTTTTTGGTTTTACTCAGAGTACTTGGATTAAAACACAGCAGGTAATTAGTGGATGGAGGGGTGCATGGATGAGTAGGCAAAGGGGTGGATGAAGGAAGGCACATCCTTCCAACAGTCAACAAGTAGCAGATGAATGAGTGGCTGAGTAGACAGATGCATGGATAGAAGGATGGGTGAGCGGGTGTGTTGGATGGATGGAGTGATTGCATACGGATGATGGGGATGAGTAGGCACACAGATAACTGCATATATGGATTGATGGAATGTGTGTGTGAATAAGCAAGCAAATGAAAGGCTGGGTGAATGAATCAGAAGACAAATGAATGGAGGCTGGGTGTTCAATGGGTGGATGGATGAATGGATTGGTAGAAGGGTGAGTGGATGGGAGAGTTGATGGATGGATACAGAAGTGGATGGATGGTCTCGGTTGGATGCATGGGTGGATGAATGATAGCTGGATGGATTATGATGGCTGGATGGATTATGATGCCTAGATGGATTATGATGGATGGATGGATAATGGATGGATGGATGGATGAATGGATGATGGATGGGTGGATGATGGACAAATGGGTGGATAATGGATGGCTGGATGGATGAATGGGTGACGGATGGGTGGATGATGATGGCTGGCTGGCTGGCTGACTTATGGATGGATGGCTGAATGAATGGGTGGATTATCCATCCATGGGTGGATAATGGATGGATGGATGAACGGGTGATGGATGGATGGATAGAATACCCATATGGATGAGTAGGCAGATGAAAGCTTGGGTGAATAAATGAGAGGACAGATGGATGAATGGTTAACTCATGAAGCATTTATGAGTGAGGGGTTGAAGGGTATACATGGATGGAGTTACAGCCCCCACCTGATACCCTCCACTCCATGTCTGGCTGCTACGGAACACGTCCTGTTTCTCACCAGAGACTCGTGGGGCTCACATCCCCAGACAGACTTTCGTGGGGCAGGGAAATTTCAGGCTGAGGAAGGGACTGTGACAGCCCACTGAGAACTGCAGAGAGGGGTCTCATCAAAAGAGGAAGGAATCCCCAGCTCACCTGGGAGTCCTCGGACTCATCGTCTTCCTCCACCGAGCTCCACTCCTGGGGAAGCACAATCTCGGGAGAAGGTAGGTCTGGGCGAGGGCGGGAACGGAGGAGAAAGCAGTCATGAGCGAGCGAGCAGGCCAGCTGGCCGGGTGCTGCGTTCTTCCCACTCACCGAACCTTCCCCGCCGATATCCTAACACACACCACACACAAACCACAAACACACACACAGACACACACTCCATGCACGTGGTTCAGGTGGGGTGGAGAGAAGAAGAGACCTGAGTTCTGATCCCATTTCTGCCACTAACTACCCAGAAGACTTAAACGGAGTCACCTGATGTGACTCACCGCCTGAGCCTCTATTCCACCACCTGGTAAATGGGTACAATAGTTCCTTTTCTACAGGCCTCTGGCAAAAACTGAGTGAGGGAGCAGAAGAAAAAGCCACAAAGTTAAGCCAGGAGGATGGAGGCTTCCCCAGCTTCCAGCCTCCAGTGAAGAAATCTCCCCATATTCGAATCTCAACATTCTTGTCGCCTGTCAACTGCAGAGAACCAGGGGTGGAACCGAAGATGGGTATTTCCCACTCTTTTGCACTCAGGTCCTGCCAGGAGCCCTAAGCCTCCTCCTCACTGCTGGAAGTGACGTTTCTGTTCTCCCGCCTTGGCCCCAGGCCTGCTGATCTCCCGGGGAAGAAGGAAGGGCCCTTTCCTGGTGGAAGGTTCGGCCGTCACTCTGCGGTGGGGGTGCCGTCCGGGCTGTCCCTGTCTCAGCAGATGACACCACCCTCTGTACACCCACAAGCTGCGAGGTTGCCAGGAGAGGCTGAAAAAGTGCTGTGACCTGGGGTCTTCCATATCTTGTTTGTCCTAAGAACTCTCCAACCACCCCGACGAGAATAACCCTGAACAAGCCCGCTGGAGACACATGGCCATAAGTCAGCACCATCCAACCATCCAGACACCCCAGTAAGGCCATCGCAGATGAACCAGCTGCCTTTCGGTCCTCTGCGGCTGCACAGCGGGAGCAAACACAGGCAAGGGCAGCAGGACTATCCCGAGGCCACATGCATTGCCAACCGCAGAATCGTCGACAGGTAAGGACTGTGGCTTTAAGCCACTCAGTTTTGGGCTGACTTGTTACACAGCAGAAAGCTGGCTGACACAGGCTCCCTAAAAATGTGCTGAAAGGGGCAGTGGGGTCAAGTCCCCTCTCCCCAGGCTCTGCCGTGGCCTCCGCCCCCGCCTCCGCTCGACCCTGGCCCTCACCTCTCCCCTCGCCGCCGCAGCTGGAGCTCCCGACCTCCACAGCCACCCAGTCCTCAGCGCGCCTCTCCCAGGCCCTGTCCTCCCGAGGCAGCAGCGTCTTCGCCCTCTCGGGCTCCAGTGGCCCCCGGACCGGCTCAGGTCTGAGACTCTGCATCTCTTCAGAATGTGGAACTTGAGAGACAGGCTACTTCTCCCCCTGTTCCAGGGTCCTGCTGAGCTCCCCAGGGAACAGGAGTCGGAACCTGAGGACTGACAGACACCAGTCACTCAGCAAATATTTGCAGGGTGTCGGCCCTGTACCAGGACAATCCCTGGGTGCCAGAGACACAGAGGATGAGAAGATTAGATGGCATCAGCGGCTAGTGGACATGATTCTGAGCGAACTCCGGAAGACAGTGAAGGACGGGGAGCCTGGTGGGCTGCAGTCTGTGGGGCTGCAAAGAGTCAGACATGACTGAGCTACCGAACAGCAACTACAGAGATACAGCAGAGAGCAGAACACAGCACCCTCTTGGGACTTGCACGCTAGAGGCGGGGGGTGGGGCAGAGAGACAATATGTCAAACGATGACAAATGCTCTAGAGACAAAACAAGAAAGGGGATAGGGAGTTTAGAGAGGATGGCCAGGAGGTGGTGCAGGCAAGTGTGAAAACACACACACACACACACTCCACACACACACACACACTCCACAACCAAAGCACAGACCCAGAAGCTTTTAGGAAAAGAGAGTACCCCTCCTCCCCACCGTAACCCCTCTGGCTGCAGAAAGAAGGACCCTAGTCTTCCCTCGAGCCCCCTGCAACCTTGACCTTCTCGTCTGTGATCATTAAGGAGAAGGAGGAGGAGGAGTATCTGACAGACAAGGATTAAAAAAATAATAATCTAATTTAGAGACTTCCATGGCAGTCCAGTGGCTAAGATTCTGAGATTCCGATACAGGGGGCCAGGTTCCATCCCAGGGCAGGGAACAGACCCACACACCACAGCTAAAGATCCCGCATGCCGCAAACCCTGAGTGCTGTAACTAAGGCCTGGCATAGCCAAAAATATAGAAATAAATACTTTTTTGTGTGTGTCTCCTCCATCCCCCGCCCCCTCACCTGCATTCTCTCCACTTCCCATGCCTTCTCACCCCTCAGCTAAAAACACGCGGTTCGTTACGTCTCATATTAAAGCCAAAATACAGTGTCAGCAAGGACCTACGGGGCAGCACGGGGAACTAGACTCTTCTGAACGAGCCTCGATGGGAGAAGAAGAGACACAGGTGGGAGTGTGACTTCCCTCAACACCTGGGACCAACACAGCACTGCGAACCAGCATGAGATGAAAACTAAGCAGCCCAAAGCAATAAACACTACTCCCTACTGGGGCTGACTCGCTACTTTCCGGCCAACGCTAGTATTTGCTTTTGTTTTCTTGGGAAACGTCTGTGCTCACAGCCTCCTCTCCGCACCCCCTCCACACTCCCCAGCCCACAACCCAGCTGCAAACGGGCAGCCCCAGGGTCTAACCCGGCCCCGCCGCCTGTGCTGTTGGCTCACACGACGTCTTCCTTTCAAGCTTTGGAAATAATTGTTGGCATTTTAAAATGTGGACGATGTCAACTGCGAATACAGATTTCCAGTGTTTTCTCCAGAAATCAGACGATGGGGGCTCCGGGCCCGCGTCCTCACTGGGCGGAGCGGGGCGGCTTGTCCGCACAGAGCGGTGGAGCGCCCTTTGGCTGAGCTCCGCTCCCCGTGTCCTCTCGCCACGCGCGCCTCCGCTGAGCTTCCTCATGCTTTTCTTACGGTGGAGAGTGTCTTGGACCCGAATTTCATTTTCACTCTCAGAAGAGTGAAAGTGAAAGACAGAAAGAGGAAGGGGGCTCTCGGTTTATTTTTTTACGCTCAGCCTGTTCACAGGATCTGCTGGACTGCATGCAGGATCTTAGCTCCCCCCCCAGGGATCGGGCCTGGGCCCTCTGTTTTGGGAACCTGGCGTCTTAGCCACTCAACCACCAGGGAACCCTGTGCTCCTTTTTAAAATGATTGTTCAGGAGGATGCTCAGCGGGTTACATTGTGCCAGGTGGTTAATGCATGCCACGCCCTAGAACAAGAACATAAAACCAGCTTTTAGCCTCCCGAGGTAAATGGTCACATATCAAGTGATCCCTGTGTTTTAGCTGAGGGGTAAGAAGGCATGGAAGTGGAGAGAAAGCAGGTGAGGGGGTGGGGGATGGAGCAGACAAAAGTCCCCCGACCCAAGTCAGAAGGTGCAGAGCAGGATTCATGGAGGAGGGAGGGGCACAGGACAGAGAAATCTGCGGGTGTGACGGGGGTGTGTGTGTGTGAATTCACACCTAAGAGCCTCAAGTATTATCTAATCATATTATCATAGTGACCGGTCTTCCTCTGAGAAGGATGGACCTTGACACTATTGCAACCAAGCCGGCTCTGCCGTTGGCTTTAGTAGGTGTCTAAGGCAACAGAGTGTCATCTTTATTGCTGTAATGTGCTAAGCATTATATACTAGGTAGTATCTATTTTGTTTCAGGTGGAAAGTATTCTCTGAGTTTCCACTTTGAATGTATTTGGACTAAACAAACAATAAACTACGGATGTCTGAAAAAAGGAGGAGGAAGACGGAGACGCAGTAACCATCGACATCACACTGTAAAGTGACACTGCAGCCGCCGCGTCCTGGCGCAGCCCCCGGGGGTCAGGCACTGCGGAGAGCTCCGCCTCTTTCTACAACCTAATCCTCGCCGCCGGCCGTTCACCGCGGCAACTACTGCCCCAAGTCTGTTCAGTTACAGGCTGGGAAGGCCCCTGATCAAAGGCACGCAGCTAACAGCGGCCACGCAGGGACCCTAAACCGGACCGACTCCAGCGCGCGCGCTCCTCGCCCCTGCAGGTGGTGCACACGTGCCCAGGCAGACACACGGCGCACACATGCTCCCGGGCGCACGCGCGGGCACACAGGTACGGCGCGGTTAACGCGCGGCTCCCGCGAGCTCAGACCCCGGACCCCCGCCAGACCGGAGCACCCACGCACGCAGCTGACTCGCCAGGCAGGCAGGGCGGTTCCCGGTTCCTCGCACGGAGGCTAAACCCCCCGTGCGACCCGCAGAAGGCAGGCAGACAGGGCGGGGCGGAGAAACTGGGCGAACCGCAGCCCCAGCCCAGCCCAGCCCATTGCCACTCGCGGGACCTGGACACTCCCCCCACCCAGACCCACACCCCCTGGGGCGCCTTCTCTTCCTCACCCCGTGCGCATTCACCCCGGCACGCATCCACGCTCACACGCGCGCGTCCCTGGCCCGCGTCCGAGCCCGCAGCCCCTTTCCCCGCCCGGCTGCTGCCCGCGGGGTCCCTCGGAGGACTCACCCTCCCCAAACACACCCTGTCCAGCGCCGCAGAGCTGGCGCCGCAGGGACCGCGGCTGCGCAGACGCGGAGGCTGCGGGAGGTGGGGTGTTGGAGCGGGCGAGCGGCCTTCTCCCCTCCGGCCCCCACCTCCCGGGGAGCCGGCGCCTGCATGGGGCGGGGGAGGAGAGCGGAGGGGCGACGGTGACCACGTGTCAGCAGTGCGGCTGTGGGGCTGCGCACGCGGTGAGCGTGGGCCAGAGTGGAACGAGCCTTCCAGCCCCCGCCGGATGGGCAGGCCCCCGGCTGCGCACGCCCGCAGCTTCCCAGGCCTCTTGGTGGTTCCTAGGCCACAGCCAGCGCCCGGTGTGGGGGAGGCGGGAGGAGATGGGGCAGGACTTTGGCAGTGCGGGGACCCTGAGGCCAGACCGCCCGCCTTTGCCACTAGCTTGTCCTTGGGTGTGTCACCTGTCATTTTGTGCCTCAGCTTCCCATTCTGTTAAGTGGGAAGAATTATGCTTACCACCCGCCAGCACTGCTCTGAAGGTAAAAAGTAAAGAATGTATATACTCCGCTCAACAGCTATTAGCTGTGGTTGCTAAGTTTCTGTCATGTCTGACTCCTTGTGACCGCATGGACTATGGCTCACCAGGCTTCTCGGTCCATGGGGTTTCCCAGGGAGGAATACTGGAGTGGGTTACCGTTTCCTTCGTCAGGGGATCTTCCCAACTCAGGGACTGAACCCTAGTCTCCTGCATTAGCAATCGGATTCTTTACCGCTGAGCCACCAGGGAAGCCCCTATTAGCTGCTATTATTACCAATAATACAATACAGTGAACTCTGCCAAATCGCTCTCCTGGAGGCTATATCAAAACTTAAAATTTTCAACAGTCATAATTGGAGAGGGGGTGGAAATAGTCTTTCTTTATAGTCTTATTTTCTTTTTTTTTTTAAATTGTTTATTTATTTGGCCACACCAGGTCTTTGTTGTGGCATACAAACTCTTGGAATAGCCCCTGCTTGCCACAACTAGAGAAAACCCGTGCAGAGATGAAGACCCAGCACAGCCAAATCAATTAAAACCAAAAACAAAAAAAACTTGGGCCAGCACATATGACCACCATTCTGGCAGAAGTCAAGTGCTGTTGACATCTCTTCAGGGCTCCATGACTAGCTGAAAATTCATTCATTCATTTATTCGACAAATAATTATGTAACAGCTGCTATGTGCTAGATGCTTTGTTTTGGGTGACTAGGCCAGTCAAGATAGATGGCTTAATAAAGTTTACATGCTAGTAATGATGTTAGACAAAAGGCAAATAAATTAAAAAATACAAAACATAGTTTGTGCTAACTCTATGAAGTATGTGATGTAATTGTGTTGTACACCTATTGTACAATAAATCCCTATATTGTAATTGTATTGTACAATCACATTGTACATTGTACAATTACAATGTGATTTAATGGTGAGGCCACTTTAGATGGGAGTTGCTTTTTGGGCCATACTTCAAGGCACAGGGGATCTTAGTTATCTGACCAGGGATCAAACCTGCACCCCCTGCAGTGGAGGTGTGGAATCGTAACCACTGGATCACCAGAGAAGCCCGGGAGGTGATCTTTTTTAAGCTGCAGCATTTTGAGCTTAATCCTGAAAGGTGGCAAGGAACCAGTTACGCAAGAATTTCTGGCAG
Organism: Hydropotes inermis; assembly: GCA_020226075.1. Classification (NCBI taxonomy): domain Eukaryota; kingdom Metazoa; phylum Chordata; class Mammalia; order Artiodactyla; family Cervidae; genus Hydropotes; species Hydropotes inermis. Next base: position 59,461,476 of record CM035288.1, read on the forward strand.
GGAGAATAGCATGCACAAAGGTCCAGAGCCAGCGCGACCAGAGTGGTCAGGCAAGGGACAGAGTGGTGGGGGATAATGTCAGAGAGGCATCCAGGGTTTTGAAAGCCACAGTAACATCTTTGAATGTTATTGTAGGTGTGCTGGGAATCCATGGAGGGGTGTGATATATAATGCGATTTAAATTTTCAAAACATCACTAAAACTGTTATACAAGAAGTGACATAAAAGGGGCTATAGGTTCAGTGACTTCCCACGGTGGTGCAGTGGTAAAGAACCGGGCTGCCAATAACAGACGGGTTCCATCCCTGGTGGGGAAGATCCCCTGGAGGAGGAAATGACAAGCCACTCCAGTACTCTTGCCTGGAGAATCCCAAGGACAGAGGAGCCTGGCAGGCTACAGTCCATGGGGGCACAAAGAGCTGGACAGGACTGAGCGCTCAGTGGTCTTCATCATCATAGGCACGGTGGGAGGGTCAGTTAGGAGGCTGCTGCAATGAACCAGGTGAGAAACGACGGAGTGAGGTGGTGGCAGTGGGTGTGGAAAACTGTGGACAGATTCAAGGAGTAGTTTAGAGTTGCAGCTGAGAGTCCGCAAGCATGGGTGGAAGGAGAGGAGAGGACAGACTTCTGAGCTTTGAACCTGGCTGGTTGGGTGCCCTGTCCTGCACTAAGTAGGATCGCGTTTTTGTGTGTGTGGAGAAAACCCAAAATTCCGTTTGGTGCATGTTAAGTGGTCAGTGCCCGAGTTTATGAGATCAGCACCAGGAGAGCCTGGATTACTCAGATATCAGCACTCAAGGACCCTGCGGGTGAGGGTTGGGCGCGGGCTCAAAACTCTGCTCAAAGAAGACACGCATCCAAGCAGGTGGTGCTGGTTTAGTCCATAAGTCATCTCCGATTCTGCAACCCCATAGACTGTAGCCTGCCAGGCTCCTTTGTCCATGGAATTCTACGGGCAAGAACACGGGAGTAGGTTGCCATTTCCTTCTCCAGGAGATCTTCCCAACCCAGGGATCGAACCCTGGTCTCTTGAGATGCAGGCGGCTTCTTTGTGGCCGAACCACTAGGAAGTTCTGCATCACGCAGAAGCAATGGAGAAAGTAGGTTCCCTGCGCTGTCCGTGGTGCTGAAATCATTCATGTGGACCTGTCCGTGGTGCTGAACGCCGCGCGCTAGCTGTCCGTGGTACTGAACCTCTGGGCAAAGGAGCTGGAGATTCTCTCTCCCCCCCTCCTCCCTCCCTCCCTCCCTCCCTGTCACTTTTCAAAGTACACATCCTCCTGACCCTGCTGGTGCCTGGAAACAAAGCTCTCTGGGCTCTGGTGAGCGTGGAATGAATGCAAAAGAGCGAAAAATAAACGAAGAAACTGCAGAGTCATTTTGGCTCTTAGGAAGGCAGGACCTGGCTACTTCTTACTGGAATTACTAACACAAAGTTTCCAAAGCATCTGTGAGAGAGAAATGCACAAATGTATAAAAAGGAAAACATGAAAAAGATGTGCCAGGACTCAGGTTGTTGGTTACGTTAGATTGGGGGCGGCAGAGAAATGAGATGGGGAAAGCTCGATGAGTGTGCGTGTGTGTGCGCGCGCGTGCGCGCGCGTGAACGCACTCAGTCACCGAGTCATGTCTGATTCTTTGTGACCCCATGGACCGTAGCCCGTCAAGCTCCTCTGTTCATGGGATTTCCCAGGCAAGAATACTGGAGTGGGTTACCATTTCCCTCTCCAGGAAATCTTCCAGACCCAAGGATCGAAGCCTTATCATTTGCATTGCAGGCAGATTCTTCACTACTGAGCCAGCAGGAAAGTCCCTATATATATAAGTATATGTAACTTACCGACGAGGCTTCGTTTTGATCTTGTGAGGTGGGGACTGCAAGGATATTGTTGAAATTTATATAAATACATCAGGGCTATATTTCATGCTACCTTGAATTATAAACACTTGAAATCAGGACCTTTTTAGTGGCACTTTTTGAAATGACAAGAAGCCTTTTGCAATTAAAAAAAAAAAAAAAACCTCAAAAATCCATACTTGCAAATGACTGTGTAAACTGTGTTGCTTTGTATCATTTTAGTTGGTGAATAAACGTGCCAACCATCTTTCATTAGGATTAGTCTCAAATTATGTGGGACTTGAATTGGGTAAGATTGAAAATAAAATTTTTCCCCCCATGTCACAGGGCATGTAGGATCTTAGTTCCCTGACCATGGATCAAACCCACACTCCCTGCATTTAAAGCATGGAGTCTTAACCACTGAACCATCAGGGAAGACCTGAAAACCTACTAATTTTGTTAAGATGATTAACAAAGCCCAAAAGTTCATGACAGATCATCAAATCTCTCTCTTATTTTCTTTTTTGACTGCAATATCTTAGTTCCCCAACCAGGGATTGAACCTTTGCCCCCTGCAGTGGAAGCCCGGAATCCTAACCACTGGGCTACCAGGGAAGTCCCAAGATCCTCTAATCTCAGCATGGCAAAACTCAGGGATAAAGTTGGTTTCGCTTGAATTCCAGGTTTAGAGGAAGCGTTTTCTTACCTGGGGATCAGGAGTAAGGGTGCAAACTGGCTTTCCTTCCTGACCGAGGCATACTGTGACAGGGTGTGGGCACGGCTGGTTTCTCTGGAGGCCTCTCTCCTTGGCTTGCAGATGGTGGCCCTCGCGTGGCCTCTTCACGTGCCTGTTGCTCTGCCTACGTGTGGCCTCGTAGTTTCTCTCTCAGAAGGACAGAAGTCCTTGTTAGCATCCAGACATATGACCTCATAAGAGTACTATTCATCTTCAGTGCAGTCATGTTCTGAAGTTACTGGGCGTTAAGGTCTCAACATTCGAATTTGGGGGGAACATGTGCAATCTACAACGCCCCCAAACGGCTAGCAACTGAGCCTTTTGTAACTGTGGCTGCTGTCTCCCTGGTACTGGCGAACTTGAGCGCTCGCTTCGCATTTTGCGGGGCGGGGTGGGGGACAGCGACCCCTCCTCCCCCATCCCCTCTTCGCTTTCCTTCCTTCTGCTGCTGTCGGTCCTACCAGAGACCGCATTTCCCACTTGCAAGCGGGAGGGGGCGTGAACCCCTCCAGTGCTGAGACTGCTGTGTCCAGGAAAACCTGGGCCACCGCCGGCTGCCCTCCCCCCATCTGCTGCCTGGATGCCGACCCCCAGAGCATCTCCAGAGCGGGGTGCGGGGGGTGCTGGAGGTGGTGGGGGCGACTGACTACACGATCTGCCTGGACAGGCCATCAAATGCAGCCCGAGGGATGGGGTCTCCACTTCGTCCTGGACCTGCCCCTAGACGACATCTCCCAGCCGCCACGCAGGTCTGAGGGGAGCTGGCTGTGAACAGCGAGGCACGTGAGGGGCCACACTGGGCCGCTTCTCCTCCGGGCGCTGAGACATGGAGCAGACTCACCTCCTCCAGGCTGGAATGCTGGTGGGCTGGCAGCCGGCTCTGACCAGCCCTGCGTCCCCAAGGATGGAAGTCCCAAATGGCCACAAGGAGTGGGACCGCGTCGGTTTTTTGGTCTGAAGCAGAGAGAGGTGAGGAAGCAGGAGAGAGACAGAGCGAGGGCGGGGGCTCTGCTGTCTGCGGCTCTGTGTTGCCAGGACCTGCCGCTTAGCTGCACCCGACTCTGGAGATGCCCAACTGTTTAGTCGCTCAGTTATGTCCGATGCTTCAGCGACGCCGTGGACTGTATCTCACCAGGCTCCTCTGTCCATGGGATTCTCCAGGCAAGAATACTGGAGCGGGTTGCCTTGTCCTCCTCCAGGGAATCCTCCCCACCCAAGGTTCAAACCTGTGTATCCTAAATTGGCAGGAGGGGTCTTTACTACTGAGCCAGCTGGGAAGCCCAGAGATGCCCAGTACCCCCATTTTAAAGTAGTGAACCGCGGCACAGAGGGCTACAAGGAGCCCGCTCAGTCATGGCTGGTACTCACCCACGTGTGTGCACCCACGGCTCACACTTGCCCTGGGAGCCACGGTCACTCTCCTGGCCACACACTACCCCCAGCCCCGAGCAGGACACCTGGTCACGTGACATCTGGTCTTGCCGATGGAGACCCAAGTTGAAGCAAAGAAATGTGACCTGGAGCCCAGAGGACCGACAGGACTGAAGGCCCTCCCGGTGACCAAAGAAATGTCAGAACAGACATTGTTGTGCAGCAGAAGCCCACGGTCATGACAAAAATCAGAGAGGCCATCTGACTTTAAATGTTAGCCTCCAGCAGCACCATGACCTTGGGGCTGGCTTCTCCCCGACTGTGACCTGGGTGGAACCGACCCCACACCCACGTTGAGGGTGGACAGTGGTCTCAGGCCGATCTGGGCAGTAACTCCCACTCATTCCCCTTCCCCACCTGCTATTTCGGGGATGAAGGCGAGACCCAGATCTAAGCCAAGCAGCAGGCGGCATTCCTCTCCTCAGAATATTCAGTTCCTGCTGAGTACAACTGAAAGAGACTTAGCGCTGTTTTGTGGGTTTTTTTTTTTTGCCAATGACTGGAAGAGGCCTGTCTCCAGCTGGAGGTGACTGAGGAAGTGTGTCCAGAAGAAGCCACACGAAGCCACGAGGGAAGCCTGGCTGAGGACGAGACCAGTGGGTGGAGGGGGTCAGAGCCGCGGCTGATGCACGGTGCCTGGTCAAGCCCACCCTGGTGCCCACACGCTGCCAGACATTCAGAACCTGTTCACGCTTACACATGGCTGAGCGGCTGCTCTTTCGACCTGCAACACGAAGTGCGCTTACGTAAAAAGTGAAAGCGAAAGTTCCTCAGTCGTGTCCGACTCTTTGTGACCCCATGGCCTATACAGTCCATGGAATTCTCTAGGCTAGAACACTGGAGTGGGTAGCCTTTCCTCTCTCCAGGGGATCTTCCCAACCCAGGGACTGAACCCAGGACTCCCACATTGCAGGTGGATTCTTTACCAGCTGAGCCACAAGGGAAGCCCAAGAATACGGGAGTGGGTAGCCTATCCTTTCTTCAACAAATCTAAGTGGTTGCTTAAAATGAATTATTTATTCTTTGTGAACACTGGCATCAGGAAGTGTGGGACATCCAGACATACCAGAACACTTGTGACCAGTAGCACTGAACATTAAAATAACAAAAGTGGTGGAAAAGGCCCCGGTATTCCCTGGTTGCCTAGTGGTTAGGGCTCACTGTCTTAACCTGGGTTCAGTCTTTGCTTGGGGAACTGAGATCCTGCAAGCCTGCAGCTAAACCAACCAACCAACCAAAGAAGGCCCGAAAGAGGAGACTCAGGGAACTCGATGTGCACCCAACGCTTCAGGTCGAGTTGAGTGCATTCCTTTAAGTTCAGCTGCAAAAACTACTATGAAAAGAGACTCCAGTACGCAAGCTAACTGAATCCAGTACGTATCTAACCCTGAATATTAGGCCTGGTGCTACTCACTCCCCCACCTTCTCCCACAAGCACTGAAACCGACTTCGACTGCACACACGGTCCCTGTTTCTTTCTCGCCTGATGACGGTTTAAAATGACGTTGGACTTGCTTCATGAAAAGTTTTATTAAAAAAATTTTGAACAGACCACCATGAGAAACTTTGGCATCTGAAGCAGTCACTGTTATTGCTAACTCTGAATAAAAAACTTTCCCCCCTCACGAATAACTTGCCAGCTTCTACCACTTGTTAGCTTGGAGTGGGGTGGGGTCTTCCGGGACGGTTCAGCGAGGCTGCAGCGGGGCTGGGATGTGGAAGGATGGAGGGTCCCCCTCTAGATCTTAGGGAATTCACAGACGGTGACTACCTGGTTAGGGCTAGACCGCGGCTGCCTGTGCCAAGAGGAGAAAAGTCCCCTCGCTTTTATCCAGACACCTCCTCCACGCCCCTCCCCACCGTACTATCAGAACGGAGACCGGAGGCTGGAAACGCTCCAGCCCGGCGCTTATTTCCTGAGAGCTCGGATTGGAACTCCGGCGCCCCGGGTTCTTGGTGCTCCCCTGCGTTTCCAGCCACATCCAACTTCGCAGCGTTCCCAGTACACTGGGCACGGAGGAGCTTGCCTTCTGGTACAGAGATGAGGACGCCGGGCCAAGGAGCGCGTATAAACCGGGAGCCGGTCCTGGACCCCCGAATCCTAAGACTGTGGGGCTGCGCCACCCTGGGCCCCCAAGTCATAGCGCCCCCGCTTACAGCCGAGGTAAGGACCCGCCCACCTGGTGGAGATTCACGCTAAGGACCCCGCCCACCTGGCGGAGACTCCGCGCAGAGGACCCCGCCCATCCGGGGGATACTCCGAGGTGAGGACCCCGCCCACCTGGCGGAGACTCGGATCCTAGGACCCCGTTCACCTGGTGCAGATTGGGGGGCCCAGCCTCCCTAGATGTGGACCCTCAGGTGCCACGTGAGGTTGGTGTTCCGGCCGAAGGCCTTCCCGCACTCGCAGCAGGCGTAGGGCTTCTCGCCCGTGTGCACCCGCTCGTGCTGGGCCAGGGACGAGGTCTTCCGGAAGGCCTTGCCGCACGCGTACGGCCTCTCGCCCGTGTGCACGCGCCGGTGGACGGCCAGCGACGAGCGCTCCAGGAACTGCTTCCCGCACGCGTCGCACCGGAAGGGCTTCTCGCCGGTGTGGAAGCGCTGGTGCTTCGTCAGCGATGAGCTGCGGCCGAAAGCCTTGCTGCACTCGCTGCAGCCGTAGGCGCTCTTCGCGTCCGGCCTGGAGGGATTGCCGAGGTCCGAGTGACCTGCGAGGCCCTTTCCCCGCAGGGCCGACCCGGGGGCCGCCGGGGGGCACTCAGGGGCCGACTGCTGGGAGGTTTCCCGCCGCCCCGGACTGGTCGGAGCGGTCCCCGCGGCGCGTCCACGCGGTCACCCTGCGTGCGCGCTCCGCCCCGCGCGGCACCCCCAGCCCCGTGCCTCACGGGCCCTTCCTTCTGCGGATGGTCCGTCTTCCAAAATCTCCTCCTTCGGGCCGAGTGTCCACGTCTGGAGGGGGCGGAGGACGAGAGGAGGAAACGCGCAGGGTTAGTGCTGGAAGGAAGGAACTTCCCAAGCCCGGGGATGGATAAACCGCCGGGCACAGACGGAGCCGCTAAGCAGAGCAATGCGCTGGCGGCACGCGCAGCTCGAGCGGGCAGAACCGACCGAGGAGGGGAGCTAACACAAAGGGGTGTCCGTTTGGAGCTGGGAGGAGAGCAGGGGGCGGGTCAGGAGGCTCGCAAGCCGAGTAACGGGCTACTGCAGGGTCCATCCTGAACATCCGCTACCGGTTAGGCTTCAGGGAGTATCACCTTTTATTAGAAAGAATACCGATACAGCTGCGGTTGGTGGCTAGTGAAGGTTACCCCGCCTTCCAGCTCCACCCCTTCCCACCCCTCCCGGCTGGGGGCCTCACTGCCATCCTCAGGTGCCCAGTTCTGGGGCGCAGGTAGCCCCTTGGGCTGGCTGCAGACCTCTTTTCACCCGTCCATCCTTCCTTGCTAATCACGACCAAGGGGAGTCTCCAACCCCCTCCTACAGGTATCCTGTTCAGTCCTATTTCCAGTCTAGGGTTCTGTTAGTGGGAACTCTGTATCCTGGACCTGATGGCTCCATTCCTGACATTTAAAAACTAAGATCTTGCACAACAATGTCGTGAAAAGTGGGATGATACAGTCACAAAAAGCCCTTACTTCTCTGAGGCAATAAAAAGCACATAAATCCCCACCTGGCCTCACCAGCACTTGAGTCTGAGAACCCCTCAGCCAAGTGATGCCAGACCTTCACGGTCTGCACTTAGGTAGCTGCTTCTTTTTAAAAGTTTACTTATTTTAGTTGGAGGGTAACTGCTTTACAATATTCTGCTGCTTCAGTGTCTTCTGTATGCGGATGCCTCTCAAGCCTATGTGCCACCCCGCCACCGCAAACTCGACAGCCCCTTGGACTTCAAGATCAAACCAGTCCATCCTAAAGGGAATCAACCCTGAACATTCGGTGGAAGGACTGATGCTGAAGCTGAAACTCCAATACTTTGGCCACCTGATGCGAAGAGCCGACTCACTAAAAAGACCCTGATGCTGGGAGGGATTGAAGGCAGGAAAGGGGGCGACAGAGGGTGAGATGGTTGGACGGCATCTCTAACTCGATGGACGTGAGTTTGAGCAGGCTCTGAGAGACAGTGGAGGCCAGGGAGGCCTGGTGCCCTGTGGTCCACGGGGTTGCAGAGAGTCGAATAACTTAACAACAACAAGGGACACCGTTCCGTGTCTGTGCCTACAAAGAGCGCTCATCTTTGAAAAGCATGGCTTCTATCCTGTGGCTACACCTTGATACACTAGTCAGTCTTGTACAGGTGGGCATTTAGGTCATTTCTTTCTTTCTTTTTTTTCCCCTTATGGAAAATTTTGCACACTTAAAGATTTCTTAAAGGATAGATCTCTAAAAATGGAATCATTCAAAATTGGCTGCTAATGCCAAACTGTCCTCCAAAAGAGTTGTCCCAACATTATACTCCTAAAAGGACAGAGTCCCTTTCTGATAACTTCATAATTCAGGCTATTATTCTTTACCATCTCTATGTACCTCATGAGCAAAAACTTATTTCTTTGGCTCAGTTTATATTAATAGTTCTTTGACTACTAGTAAGGTTTAAAGGGGCTGCCCTGATGGCTTAGCAGGTAAAGAATCCACCTGCAATGCCTAAGACACAGGTGACATGGTTTGATAATTCGGCTGCGAAGATCCCCTGGAGAAGGAAATGGCAACCACTCCAGTATTCTTGTCTGAAAAATTCCATGGACAGAGGAGCCTGGTGGGCTATAGTCCATGGAGTCACACAGAGTCAGACATGACTGAGCAACTAAGCACAAGGTTTAAAAATCTTTTATAAAGTGTGATCTTTTATAAAGTGTATTTCCACATCTATGAATTGCCTGCTATAAGTCTGGCCATCATTCAGCCTTTTTCTTATTTATTCTTAGGAGCTCTTTATATAATTATAATCCTCTGAAGGTTAGGGTTTCTCTGGTGACTCAGACAGTAAAGAATCTCCTAGCAATATGTGAGACCCGGGTTCGATCCTTGGGTTGAGAAGAACTCCTGGAGAAGGGAATGGGAACCCACTCCAGTATTCCTGCCTGGAGAATTACATGGACAGAGGAGCCTGGCAGGCTACAAAGTCAGACATGATTGAGCTACTATAACCTTCACTTTGAGCTTCCCTGGTGGCTCAGATGATAAAGAATCCACCTGCAATGTGGGAAGACCTGAGTTCAATCCCTGGGTTGGGAAGATCCCCTGGAGAAGGGATAGGCAACCCACTCCAGTATTCTTGCCTGAAAAATTCCATGGACAGAGGAGCCTGGGGTCGAAAAGAGTCAGACATGACTGAGTGACTAACACTTTTACTTTCAACCCTTTCACTGCTATCCATGTGGTAAATATCATTCCGCATTTCATCATCTGTCAACTTTAGTTTTAGCTTTGAGTAGAGTGATTTCTATGTCATCACATCTGTCCATCTTTTATCTCTGTTGTCCTCATGTAACAGGCTGATGGCAAGTAACTCAGCGAAGCGGCCCCTCACCCAGCGAGACCAGGTTCTGGAGGTTCTTCAGCATCATGCCCCTTCTGGGCAGGCTCCAGCTGGTGCCACTCCTCCTGGGTGAAGTCCACAGTCACATGCTGAACATCACTGACTCCTGCAAGAGGAAACCCACAACTACTCGCCGCAGGGTCCTCCTCACAGAGGTCTGGAGGAATGGATGGAAAAGCTGGGAGGGTTTAGGAAGGGCACAAGGGATGCATCTGAAGTCATTTCAACAAGGACCTGCCCCTCAGTTTTCTCCATGCCTTATTATTTGAGGATGGCCCTCTAAAAGAGAAATAAAACAAATGTGAGGCTGTTCAGAGCAGAAAGTCACAGGCTTGAGAGACAGAGGAGGGATCAAAGGCAAAATGATCATAACCCAGTGAATCAACATATTCATTGTTGTGTGTATGTTAGTCACTCAGTAGTGTCTGACTCCTTGCGACCCCAAGGACTGTAGCCCGCCAGGCTCCTCTGTTCATGGAATTCTCCAGGCAGGAATACTGGAGTGGTAGCCATTCCCTTCTCCAAGAGATCTTCCCAACCCGGGGATTGAACCCAGGTCTCGAGCATTGCAGGCAGAGTCTCTACCATCTGCGTCACCAGGGAAGCCTCAGCAAAGGCAGAAAGCTAGATGGAATCCAGTCATTCATCAAAGATGCCTGAACCTCTACCAAGCTGTAGGCATGGAGTGAAGTGCTAGCAGACAGACATGGGAGGTTTAAGAACTAGTTCCTCACAGGAGCGGCAGGTGAGAATACCGGTAACTGACCCACAATCTCGTCGATACTGTCGTGAAGGTACAAACAAAATTCTCCAGGTTTCCGAGCAACGGCAGCTTTAGGGGGCATCTGGGAAGACTTTAGAAAGGTGGCACCGAGTGTAGTCTGTGGGGTGGGGGAGGTTCTGGAGGGAGGAAGAGCTTGGGCAGAGACCTGAGGCTTAAAAGGCAGATGAGACCATCGATGAATGGTGAGAAGTTCACGTAGCGGAAACACAAGCGCCTTTCTGGCTGAGCTGTAAGCCCTGGGGATGAAGTGAATGTGGCTGAGCAGAGTAGATGATGATGATGATGATGCTGGTGATGGCGGTGACGATGGTGGTGGTGGTGACGATGATGGTTATGGTAATAATAATGGTAGTGATGATGACGGTGTCATCAATTGTAGGTCACCACACCTATCAAGTTGTTAGGGGAAGCACACTGATTGAAACCGCCCACCCTGGCCAGGCACCATAATAACCATTTGCATGAGTTGTTTTATGACAGGAGATCCTGATAAGGAATATGGAACTAATAAGCCACCACCAGCCGGAAGAGTTCGGGAAAGGTCAAAAGGAGACACTGCATGTCTGTCCACTTCCCAGAATCCCTCTCGCTAGCATCCATCTTGGCTAAGCGATGCGTGTGCCACCAGGAAAGACTCTGAATTAGAATGATTGGCCAAAGACCACCTGGAAACTAATCCCGTTACCATAAAACCCAAGACTGTAAGCCACGTGGCACAGCAGTTCTCCTGGGTTCCCTGACCCTCCTGCTCTCCACCCAGATGCCCTTTCCAATAAAATCTCTTGCTTTGTCAGCACATGTGTCTTCTTGGACAATTCATTTCCGAGTGTTAGACAAGAGCCCAGTTTCAGGTCCTGGAAGGGGTTCCCCTTCCTGCAACAACTTCATAGGCAGTTGCTATGTGCCAAGGACTATTCTTCCCTGCCCCGCCCCCCTGTACCCACCAGGTACTATTCTAAGTGTTTGTTATAGGTTGAATTATGCTCCCTCCCCTCCAAGTCCACATGTTGAAGTCTACCCCCAGTACCTGAGAATGGGACCTTCTTTGCAAACAGGTTAAGATGAGGTCCTACTGGAGTAGGCGGGCCCTAATCTGACTGGTGCCCTTATCAAAAGGGGAAATGTGGACACAGAGACACACCCATATGGAGAA
>CM035288.1:59487955-59505552 GCA_020226075.1 Hydropotes inermis
CCCCTCCGCGCTCCCTCCCCCCCCCCCTCCCGCCCCTCCCCTGGACCCCCACGCCCCTCCCCTCAGCCCTCAATTCCCACTCGGACCCTGGCGCCCCTCCCCTCAGCTCTCCCGCCCCTCCCTTCAGTCCGCACTGCTCTTCTCTTCCCGGGGCCGACCTCGCCCACTCTCCCTCTCCTCCCGCCCCTGCCCCGGCCGCCGCCGGACTCACCCACGCCGCTCCGTCCGGACAGTGACCAGGCGCAGCGCGGCCTGGCCAACTACGCTTCCCAGAAGCCCGCGCGCGGAGCGGAACCCACCCGAGCCCCGACCGCGCCCCTCCACTCCCAGAGGCCCCCGCGGCACCGGAGCCGCGGCCAGTGGAAGGTGGACGGGAGAGGGAAGGAACCAAGCGCTGGGAAGAGGAGGAAAACGGAGAGAGCGTGGAGGGAGAGAGATGGGGGAGGGAAGGGCGGAAGAGTGGAGGAGAGGGACCGCTTAGGGAGGAAGAGGGGTGAAGGAGGGACAATCCCAGCAAAGGAGGGGGCCAGGTCCACCCATCTCCGGGGCTGGACTGAGGGATGGTTCTGAGCAGCTTACTTAAGCGTGATATTATACAAAATAGCTGATAATAGAAATTTTGTGAAACATACAGACATGCAAAGTAACAAATGATCGTAAGAAAAAAACACTATTCACCCCTTTTATTATGGCTTCCCTGATAGCTCAGTTGGTAAAGAACCCACCTGCAATGCAGGAGACCCCCAGGTTCGATTCCTGGGTCAGGAAGATGCACCGCAGAAGGGGATAGGGTACCCACTCCAGTATTCTTGGGCTTCCCTTGTGGCTCAGCTAGTAAAGAATCTGTCTGCAATGCAGGAGACCTGGGTTTGATCCCTGGTTGGGAAGATCCCCTGGAGAAGGGAAAGGCTACCCACTCGAGTATTCCGGCCTGGAGAACTCCATGAACTGTCTGAGTCCATGGAGTCGCAAAGAGTCAGATATGACTGAGCAACTGAACTTATATGCCAGCTCCTGTTGTTGGCGTTTTGATGACTTAAGAACGTGTTTAATCCTCACAGCCAAGCTTCCAGATGAGACTGTGGTACAGACGAGAGGCGGCACAGAAGCACCATGGGGGGGCTGGGCCTCTTACACCATAAATCACAAAGCCAAGCACAAAAGCATTTGCTGAAATGTCTGGGTGGCCACAGAAATGTGAAGAGTCAGCTAGTCTTAAGTCATTAATGACTTCCATTAAATATTTTCACAAGTGTAGATACACATACAGCTGTAAAAAAAAACAGAAATCATAGAGATCTAGTGTACCATTTACCTGGTTCCTGTAAGGATGACATCTGTTGTTACCTAACCAGGTTCATTCCTAGGCAGCCAAGCAAGGAGCTGGGAGAACATTGCATCTGCCTCCCTAAGGGGAGGGGCTGGAGATATTTTGGGTTAAAGAAGCAGAGTGGTCTTAGGCATGGGGAAAGGTACTGGAGGTGGGGGAAAGTGAGACACTCTGTGTTCTGTGCAGGTATGTCTGAGTTACTTGCTTCCTCATGTACTTAGCACAGGGTATGGCCAGCTACTCAAAAGGAAAAGGAGATTACAGTCAAAAGGCAAGGAAAACTGGGCAGAGAAAAACAGAAAAACATGTATTTAGGGATTTATTTTTATATTATGAGTTCACACTAGACTACAGGTCTGAAAAAATGCTTTTCATTTGATATAGCACGACTATCTTTTATGACTATATACACATTTTTTTCAACTGTTGCACGTAATTCTATTGAATGAATTCAGCGTAATTAACTTACCCATTTGCCCATGACCTTAAATTGCTAAGTTTATCATTAAAATTTTTCCCATTATACCTTTACCTACCTTTGTACACTTTGATTTCTGAGGAATATTGATTCAAATGGTCTATATCTATATAGCGATTTATATAATGGGAAATGAAATTGCCTTGTTTTTCACACATTCACCAAAACTGGAGTTCATTATCACTCTTCTATGGTTTAAATCAATCTACTGGGGAAAAAAAGTAGATTATATTATCACTTTATTTTGCATTGCCTTGATTACTCATGATAGTGGGTGATTTTCTTTTGCTGTTTTAATATCAGGGAGTATTGCCCTTTGTCATATTTGTTGTAAACATTTTTTTTTCAGTCTTTATCTTTTTTTTTTTTTTTTAGTTCTACCAGTTTATTGCTACCAACCCACCTCCCTCCACCCTCGTGCACACATGCTCAGTCATGTAATCCCATGGACTTCAGCCCGCCAGGCTCCTCTGTCCGTGGATTTTTCCAGGCAAGAATACTGGAGTGGGTTGCCATTTCCTTCTCCATTTCCTTTATCTCTTAACTGATGGTTTCACACAGAAGTGTTACTCAGTTTGATGACACCTCCTGCGTTATGTGTAATGCTTATGAAAGTGTGCCTCAAACCAAGGTTACAGAAATATTCTGTTTTTCTTGTACTTTAGTCTTGTACATTTAGCTCTCTAATCCGTCAGAACTTCATCAGGTGCAAAGCATACATCTACGTTCTTCCAGAGAGCTAACCGTCCCAAGGCCATCTGAGGAATCTGCCTTTGCCCCACTGAAATGAAAAATCCCTTTTATCATATATAAGGGCAATCAAAAATCTCCACATGCTCTTGGTAAGACCACCCATCTCCTAGCCTCTATGCCAAAGTAAAGAGGAAGCCCCAAACTCCGTTTTCCAGTGGTTGTGTCCTCCGGACATGAACCCCCTTCACATGGCCTTAGGCAGCAGCCGAGAGGAAACAGTAGAGCTCCGGATGCTCCAGGAGCCTCCAGATGTATGCAGTGCTCCACCTGGAATAAGAGCATCCACTGAAGGGCAGGGGATCTCTGTTTAGGTGATGGTTACACAACCCTGAACTTAGAAAAGTCACTGAATTTTATATATATATATATATATATATATATATATATATATATATATATATATGGCTTCCTAAGTGGTCCAGTGGTAAAGAATCCTCCTGCTAACATAGGAGACACAAGAGACTCGGTTTCCATTCCTGGATCAGGAAGGTGCACTGAAGGAGGAAATGGCAACCCACTCCAGTATTCTTGCCTGGAATATTCCATGGAGAGAGGAGCCTGATGGGCTACAGTCCAGGGCAGGGCATCACAGAGTCAGACACCACTGAGTGCACGCGTGCGCGTGCACACACACACACCCTCACAGCAGTGAAAGTATTGAGTCCTAACCACTGGACTGCCAGGGAATTCCTTGAATCATATACTTTAAATGGGCAAGTCACAGCTCAGTAAGACTGCTGCCAAAACAAAACCCAGCACAGCCAAATACATATAAAGGAAAACAATAAAAACAAAAACCTCTAACAGCCTCTAAACCACGATTCACAACAGGTGAAAAGAACTCTCATGAACCTTGTTAAACCATCAGTTCTCCCTGAAACACTCAAAGCATCGGAATTATCCACTTTGAGACTATCACAATTATTCTCATTCTGTCCTTTGTGGCTGACTTTTTTTCTAGTTCTTCCCTCACCCCTTGGCTCTAATGCCCATATGTTCTGGGGGAGTAAGGCATCCCCTGCCAGCACCCTGGATTCCCCTGGATCCCGCTTTAGATCACCTAGCATCATGGTACACGTCACATACTTACGATATAGTATTGCATTCCAAATTTTAGTTTGCTTTTTCCCACTAGATCTGCAAGATCAAACTTTTTTTGGTACATTTTGCACCTTGCTGCATCCCCAGCACCCAAAACAGTGCCTGGGACTAATTTTAACTTAATGAATATTACAGAACTATATTCTTGCTATATCACAATACCATATAGATGGTCAAAATGAGCCTGTCAACTTACACATTTGGACTTCTACTGGAATACAAGTGAATTCACGTATTTAACTTGGGAAGAAATGTCTTTGCCAGACTCAGTATGTCTATACAGAGACATGTCTAGCTTTTCATTTCCTCTTTTTAATATTTAAAGAATATTTGTTTTAACATCTACATTCATAAGCCAACTGCAATAGATATGGTTTCCTGTTCTGGTATTTGTCTTGTCAGTCTTGTCAGAACAAGATGGGAAGCTTTACTGTATTTATTTTATATGCTAGAACAATTCAGTATCACAGGAATTGTCTGTGGTACTTTCCCACAGTTGAAAGTTTTGAACTATCTTTTGTAGTTTATTTCATGGCTATTAACCTACTCAAGTTTTCTAGCTGGTTCATGTTAGTTTATTTTTAATACTCTCCCCTGGCAAGTCCCACATTCTATCAAATGTTTTTGTTCTAACTGGCCTAGTCTCACTTCTAAGTGCCAGGTGAGGTGAGATTTCCTCATCAATGATGCTAGATGTCTCCTTTTTTTAAAGCCTTATTCTGCTAAAGGTTGTTGTTGTTTAGTCACTGTATACTGTCTGACTCTTTTGCAACCACATGGACTGTAGCCCACCAGGCTCCTCTGTCCATGGAATTTCCCAGGCAAGAATATGGACTGGGTTGCCATTTCTTCCTCCAGTAGATGTCTTTTCATTCATTCATACAGAAGGAAGAGCAAGCCACCATGTTACCTTGAATATCATAGAATCTTTCAGTTCTGAATGTGCTCATCTTTCCGACCTACAAGGAGAGTGAAGAGTTCTCTGTCTACTCTAAAATCTTAGGCTTCTTAATCTTGACCTACTGGCTGATTACACTTGTAGCTGAACATCCCTGTAAGGAAAACTCTACCTTAATGGCACTAACTGTAAGTATAGGAGAGCATGCTAAATGCTTTAAGTGGATTACCTAATATATTTTTCAAAATAAGTGTTTTAAAGGGAAAAGTAACATGAATAAATTCTTTATTTTTAAAAGATTCAGTTGGCTACAGTGTTAAAAATGCACCTGAGGGGAGCAAAAGGACATATGGTTGTAACGCTATGCAGAAGTCCAAATGAGATGGCTGCATCTTGGACTGTGATAATGGCACGCTGCACTGGAAAAAAGTGATAGAGTCTAGAAATGTTTAGAAGATTGAAACTAGAGGACATGGTGGTAGGAAGAGGAGGGAATCACTGAGGATGACTCTCCAGTATGAATTCGCTGATGGTGAGCAAGATGTACAGTCTGCCTAAACGCTTTTCCACATGCTTTACACTCATACGGCCTTTCTCCAGTATGAATTCTCCTGTGCAGCGTCAGATGGGCAATCTGGCTGAAGGCCTTGTGGCATTCCTTACATTCGTAAGGTTTCTCTCCTGTGTGAATTCTCTGATGCAGAGTAAGGGATTTACGATGACTAAAGGCTTTTCCACAGATGTTGCATTTGTAAGGCTTCTCGCCCGTGTGACACCTTTGGTGACAGATCAGGGATGCCCTCTGTCTGAATGCCTTCCCACATTCAAGACACGCATAGGGTCTTTTGCCAGTGTGAAGTCTCTGATGTTGAGCAAGATAGGAGCCATCACTGAAGGCCTTCCCACATTGAAAACATCCGTAAGGCTTCTCGCCAGTATGAACTCTCTGGTGCTGAATAAGGTGAGCAATCTGACTGAAGGCCTTCCCACATTCCCTACATTCATATGGTTTCTCTCCAGTGTGTATCTTCTGGTGCTGTGCGAGATGAGCATTCTGGCTGAAGGTCTTGCTGCATTCCTTACATTCGTAAGGTTTCTCCCCAGTGTGAATTCTCTGATGGTGGGCAAGGTGCGTGCTCTGCCGAAAAGCTTTCCCACATTCCCCACATTCATAGGGTTTCTCTCCAGTGTGGACTCTCTGATGAAGAGTGAGCGAGCCACGATGGCTAAAGGCTTTCTCACAGACACTACATTCATAGGGTTTCTCTCCTGTGTGAATCCTCTGATGGACGGTGAGGGAGGAGCCATGGCTAAAAGCCTTCCCACACACGTTACATTTGTAGGGTCTCTCTCCAGTGTGAATTCTCTGATGCTGAGTAAGTCCTATGTGATCGGTGAAAGCTTTCCCACAGTCAACACAATCAAAGGGCTTTTCTCCAGTGTGACGATACCTTCGATGACGTATAAGAGAAGCGTTCTGCCGGAAGGCCTTCCCACAGTCAGTGCATTTGTAGGGCCTCTTTCCAGTGTGAATCCTTCGGTGATGAGCCAGGGATGAACAATCACTGAAGGCCTTCCCACACTCGACACACTCATAGGGTTTCTCTCCAGTGTGAACCCTCTGGTGTTGGGCAAGATGTGCAAGCTGGCTGAAGGCTTTGTTACACTGCTGACACCGATACGGTTTTTCTCCAGTATGAACTCTCTGATGTTGAATGAGATGGGCATTCTGGCTGAATGCTTTTCCACACTCGGTACATTTGAAGGGTTTTTCTCCTGTGTGGATTCTCTGATGTTGAGCAAGGTGGGCACTCTGACTAAAGGCTTTTCTGCATTCGAGACATTCATAGGGTTTCTCTCCAGTATGAATTCTCTGATGAAGAGTAAGAGTTGAGATTTTGCTGAAAGTTTTCTCACAGTCATTACATTTCAAAAGTTTCTTTTCTCCATAGACCTGCTTGTCTTTTTGCGCAAAGGAATGTGTCTTTAAGCTTTTCTTATCTGTGTCAAAATTACATATTCTCTCTTTGATGGGAAATACCTGTTTTATATAACATAATGTATTCAGACGAAAAATTGTCCCAGATTTATTAAAGTGGTCTCCTTTCTCAATAAGGGTATCTATATGACTGACTGTCTCTTGCCTAAAATGTGTCTTTGGACTTACCAGCTCCCTCTCAAACAGGTCTTCATATTTCCAGTTTTCCCCTAATGTGGAACATTCAAGGTCATAGCTTGTAAGTCTTTCCATTATCATTGCTTGAGATAATTGTTCCTCATAGATGTCCTGGTTTAGAGATAATTCCTTTTTCATCCACACATACTCCAAGTCTGAAAGACATTAAGAAAGCAAATGTCTCCTTTATTTAATGCTTGAGGAACAGAAACTTGCAAAACAAAGCCATGTGAATCATAACAGTTGCCGAAGCCTATAAAGGGACATGTTTTTGACAGTTCTTCAAGTTAGGTGGTGTGACCATCTTTGCATTTCTAGAATAAACCCTCCTTGGCTATGGTATATTATTTCAACATGACTTTTTATTTAAGATACTGCACCAATATTTATTATTGCATTAATAATTCCCTTTTTTGAGATGCTAAAACTTCAAACAATGATTTTTTTCTTTACAAGCTTTATATAATTACTGTGTGAAACTATTTGGGGTTAATTGCTTCTTTTTTGGGAGGGGGCAGTTCTTAAATGACTTCCTATATATTTTTAGTGGTACCTGGTCTGTTCAAATTTTCTATCTCTGGTGTCAGTTCTGGTAATTATAGTCTCATAAAGCATCATCCATTTCATTCAGATTTTCAAATTGTTTACAAATAGTTGAGTTTCAAAAATGGATTCATATGATTCTTTTAAGTACTTAGGCATCATTTACCATTATTTCTTTCCCTGTGTCTTCTCTCATTTGTCCTGACAGTTTATATACTTTTGTCTCTAGCAATATAAATCACTATGTGTAACTTATTTCAGTTGTCCTGAGGGTCACTGTTTTTCCTAATATCTTGAATTGAATGCTTAATTCATTTAAAATTTATTTATTGTTTATTAACACATAGTTTTAGTGATCCACCAACATCCAATTCTTGAAACTCTGAGAACTGAAAGCAGGAAAAGGCCAGACAACAAGCCTCAGAATAAACTGACCTCCTCACCTGAAGCTCATTTCCCTGCAGCATATGTCCACAGGCTCTCATCTATCGCGCTAAACCAGAAAAACAGCTTTTAAGCAGGACAGGGTAAAAAAACTAATAAACTGAAGAAAGTAACCTGAGCCAAAAAATTCTAGTAAGTACAGTAAAAGGGAGAAGACAAAGAGGAAGGAAGGAGATAACATTAGTGAATTAATTTCTTCATCTTTCATATGGGTATCAAAAGATGTTATTTTGAATCTCAAGTGGATGAGTTTTAAAATGCAAATTAAAAAATACATGAAGTCATAAAGTTAACAACTTTTAGAACTAAACTTTTTCAATTCAAGGGGTGCAGTGGTGTGAAGGGGGATTGAAGACGCACAGACAGCAAAACAAAAAGAAATAACAACAATAAAAAAGAAACAACAAAGAGAAAAATGATTAAAAGCAGAGAGAAAAACATAGCTATATACTGGCTAACTTGGTAAGTCACATTTTAAAGGAAGGAAAGTATTTAAACAAGTTTGAAAAACTAGACACAAACCTGTGTGAAGAATTAAAAAATGGCTCAAAATCAGGAAAAATCATAACAATATAGTACTTGAGCAGAACTAGGTAAACATCACTGGAACACAACAGAGTTCAGAAAATCAGAGTGGTAGAAAATCAGTAAAGGTAAAGGTGGTATGTTGTACCAGTGGGGAAGAGAAGAAAAGACCCACTTAAAAAATACTAGTAGAGGATTTCCCTGGCAGTCCAGTGGTTCAGAACTGGACTGCCAGTGCAGGGGACATGGGTTCGATCCCTGGTCTGGGAAAATCCCACATGACGCAGGGCAACTAAGCCTGTACGCCACAAGTACTAGGCCCGCGTCCCGTGACTACTGAAGCCTGCTCACCTGGAGCGCATGCTCCGCAGCAAGAGGAGCCACCCCACGAGAAGCCCTCGCCCTGCAGTGAAGGGCAGCCCCCGCTCAGTGCAACCAGGAAGCCTGTGGCGCAGCAGCCGAGAGCTAGCACAGCCAAACATAGACCAACAAGCAAAAGGCTGTGTGTGCGTGTGTGCTCGGTCGCCCAGCTGTAGCCCAACAGGCTCCTCTGTCCACACAATTTAAAATGGTGCAAAAAAATAGGTGTAGAACAAAAAGTTTCAATTTGGGAAAGTACTTTGAAAGGTATTTTCCAACAAGCATCAGAGGGAAGAAACACCTTTAGCACTGCTTTCCTAGCTCGCGTCGTCCTGCACTTACCTGCGCACGGGCCTCCTGTCAACTCCGCTCTCATCGTCCAGGGCTCTTTACCTTGCTCCAGTAAGGAGATCACATCTGGTTTAGAAACGCAAAGACCTGCACGTAAGAGAAAAGAAGATGACCTATGCTGCGGGTGCTCCAGAGCTACATGGTACTGGGAGAAGAGAAACACTGTAGGAACACGTCGATGAGGACCTGATGAGGACCTGAGACCACCGAGGCGAGAGACTCCTAGGGGAGATACAGGAGGCGCGCGTTCTCACCCAGGGAAGCCAGGTTGCCGTAGTTCTCTAACATCACTCTCTTGTACAGAGCCCTTTGAGCAAGAGTCAGCCACTCCCACTCATCTTGGGAGAAGTCGACGGCGACATCCGTGAAAGTCACTGCCTCCTGAAATGACACAAATGTCCTCTTGCACAATTAGTGTTCATCCCCTGACTTAGCTGGCTCTAGGGTTATAAGTGAGGAAAAAAAAAAAACTGGGTGAGTAATTGCAGTGGGGAGTCTAAATGATAGAGATCAAGTAGTCAGTTGAACTGAACAACTTTTCTACCTAGTTACACTGTACATATTAGGAAAAAGAAAAATACAGAGATGCTTTCTGCTCTTAAAGCATTTTATGGTGTGAGGAGATACTCTCACATGAAAAAATGTTGACTGCATTCAAAACAGAGTATCATCGGAATTTTGGTTACCTGATGCAAAGAGCCAACTCATTGGAAAAGACCCTGATGCTGGGAAAGATTGAGGGCAGGAGGAGAAGGGGACGACAGAGGATGAGATGGTTAGAAAGCATCCCCGACTCAATTCACATGAATTTGAGCAAACTCCAGCAGACAGTGAAGGACAAGGAAGCCTGGTGTGCTGCAGTACATGGGGTCACAAAGAGCAGGGCACAACTTAGTGACGGAACAACGACAGCAATCATGGGAATTTCCCTGGTGGTCCAGTCGTTAAGACTCCATCCTCCCACTGCAGGGGACATGGGTTCAATCCCTAAGATCCTGCATGCCTTGCAGCGCAGCCAAAAACACAACACAAGAAAACAAATAAAAACCCTAGAATATTATGAAGCACTAAATTATTTTATATGTTAGAAGTTAGCTCACTTTTCTACATGGAGAAACCAAAGAGCTCTGGGACTGCAATAGAAAGTTTCAAGGAATGAGGCTGACCTGATGAGCATGACTTCAAGTCCACAATATATTCTAAGAAATCTTAGTGTTCTTGAGATACTGAGGTATGCCTAAAAGATGAAAGAAAAAATGCCTAGTAATACTATTCTATTTTGAAATACAAATATATTTGGATTAGGAGAGAACTCATTCGGCAAACTGTTTTTTGATAATGTGCTGAGAAGGATCAGGAGAGATCATACAGGATAAGCACATGACAAGCAACCTGGGTTTTGTTACGTGAGCTGAATTTATAACCAACCATGAAGTGAGGGTGATTCTAGGGCTGATGGGATATTTTCGGTTCCTCTTTTAGTGATTTCATTTATATCAATATCTTAGAATGAGTTTTAAATATACACCAGTCTTGAATAAGACCAGAGGAAAAGGTCAGATTAGTCAAAGAGTTCAGACTCTGGCACTGGCCAGCTAGGTGATCTATGCCAAGTTGATGAACCCCTTCGTCCTTCAAGATTTCCCTCCTAAAAGAATGGGAATAATTTCAGTACGTACCTTGGAGCAGCACTGTGAGAATTAAATGAAGTAACAGGCACAGTGCAGGCTAAGTACTCAAGAATTGTTATCGATGATAATGATGAAGGAAAGATGGGAATAAAAGCAGAGGCGGCCAGAAAGAGGTGAAACATTTGGTTTAACATTTCAATGAAAGCTTTGCTTATATTTTTACCAGTTTCAGTATGTTGTGGTAGCTACATGGCTGTGGTGGTGTCCCACAAAAATAATTCTCATAAACACACAGGATTATGAGAGAGTGCAGGGAGAGCTCATGGAAGAACAACCCCCTGAGGAAACTGCTGAGAGCATGTTTATTAGAAGCTCATCTGACAGCGCTCAGCGGAGTATAACAAAAACCGGAAATCAAGCACAAAGGCAAACATCTGAGGGGAATGGAATGCGCGTGTACACTACTTCTTTGAGGTCAGCCAAGGATCACATGGGATTCATAAGGAGCTGTTCTGTGTGCACAGCAACATCTGCAGTGGGCT
Organism: Hydropotes inermis; assembly: GCA_020226075.1. NCBI lineage: Eukaryota > Metazoa > Chordata > Mammalia > Artiodactyla > Cervidae > Hydropotes > Hydropotes inermis. Next base: position 59,499,088 of record CM035288.1, read on the forward strand.
GATATGTCAGCCAAAATATCTGTCTCATGGGCATGAGAAAGGCTACACACGACATAGCACAGCTACAAGACAACAGAGCTTATGTGAAGACTAGAAAGTATATTCTCTCACATATGGTCTCTGAAGCCAGAACACCTATGTTCAAGTCCTGTTCTGCTCAGCAAACCTAAGCTATTAGTTTTGTTTTCAACCACTTAAGATATTTTCAATTAAAAAGAACAGCTGATTGCATTTACGTAGAAATATCACTGACTTGATGGACATGAGTTTAAGCAAGCTCTGGGAGTTGGCGATGGACAGGGAAGCCTGGCGTGCTGCAGTCCGTGGGGTCGCAAAGAGTCGGACATGACTGAGCGACTGAACTGAACCGATCTACCATCTCCGCTGCTAAGTCGTGTCAGTTGTGTCTGACTCTGTGCGACCCCATAGACGGCAGCCCACCAGGCTCCCCTGTCCCTCGGATTCTCCAGGCAAGAACCCTGGAGTGGGTTGCTATTTCCTCCTCCAGTGCATGAAAGTGAAAAGTGAAAGTGAAGTTGCTCAGTCGTGTCCGACTCATAGCGACCCCATGGACTGCAGCCCACCAGGCTCCTCCGTCCATGGGATTTTCCAGGCGAGAGTGCTGGAGTGGGCTGCCACTGCCTTCTCCACTTCCTTAAATCCCAATGTTCCAATTTTCAGAAGAAAATAAACCTGCCACAATCCTGAAAAGCAAGCTAGTGCTTTAGGAGAAAAAAGGGAATACTAACCGGGGACATGGCGTTAAGAAGTTCAATGCCCATCACCTCTTCATCCTGGCTCCTCATGTGGAGAAGGGCTTTACCCCGAGAGGGCAGAGCTGGCAGGAGGAGAAAGGACCGATGAGAAGCGGAGAGGCGTGGCAGTCAGCCCAGAAACATTTCCCTTCCGCTCCCTCTGTTCTCCACCCCGTCCTCCTACTCCTGCTGCGCCCCGCTCTCACAGTCCAGCAAGTTGCTGCGAAACCTTTGATTTACAGCTGGGGTTCTGCTCTGCTCTGGATTTTCAGGCTAAGCACAATCTCTTTCTCGCCCAAATCCACCCTCTCATTAACAATAGAGATGTATGAGGTGTGCTGCGTGTGTTGAAACTCTTATTTGACCTTCAGAATCTTCAACAGAAACGGGGAATCTTGTCACAGCTTCACACATGAAAGCTCTGGGAAGTGTAGTCTTTTGCACAAGTCACAAGCTTGTAAACAGTGGAGCCTAGTCACCAACGTAGATCTGCCTGACTCTTCCACCCAAGTTATTTACTCAAGCAGACACCAGAATATAACAGAAAAAAATCCCCCATGTACAGCTAACTACTAAGGATTTGCAAAGAGTCCATGAAACTTGAAAAAAGCCATCTTCCTGAGAAAGAAGTATTATCTTGGTTACAATAGAGTTCACGTGGCTTGCAGAGAGCTGGACCAAAAACCTGTGAGGAGGCTCGGCTTCCCATTTTGCTGTGACAAACTGTTTAGTTCTGAAGAGGTCCCCTGTGCCACTGAGCCAAGTTTCTTCAGTCAAGAAGAGGATAAAAATATCTGACTTGATTCTGGTTTCTTTCTTCTAAACTCCAGTGCTTTTTCAAAGCATTATAATGATGATTAAAAGAACGAACACTTACTAAGCACTGGTTATTATGTGGTAGGGACTACATCATGTACTTTGCAGGTATGAGCTCACTTAATCCTTCTAACAAGTCTTATGATGTATATAATATCATCCTCATTTTACATAACAAAAGCTGGATCTGAAAGTTTAAAGGAAAAAGCTCATGCAGTGGAGGTCTTGGGATCTGAACTCTTGAAGTTATTTAACCCTCTCAGGGTCAGTTTCTCAACTGTCAAAGGTGGTTAAGAACGTCACCTCAAGCAGTGGCGGAGGGGCTTACAGGAGACCCAGCACGAGGGGGACTCTGGACTCGGCCCGTCCTGGATGTGAGTCCTGGCTCCTCTACTTGCTGACTACTTGTTCTTTCTATGCGTCAGTATCCTCATCTGTAAACAGGAAGTAAGACAGTTTCTACTTCATACTGTTTTGAGGTCTGGTGTTAATATCCCCCAAAGGTCTTAAGAGCTGTGTCTGGCCTAGAGAAAGCACTCAGAAAACATCAGCTGCATGCAGAAAAACAAGTGAAGAACAATAAGGCTATGAGCACTCTTTCTTCCCCCACCTCTCTTTACTCACTCTTGGTTGTGACTGGGTGTGGCTGAAGACAGAGAAGTGTGAGGTAGGAACGGGGGAGTACTTTTATTCACCTACTAAAAGGTGACTAAGCCATGGAAAGGCTGGGATCCCTCAGCACTTCCAAATGAAGCTGTGAATCTCGCCTTCTTCCCATGTCTCAACCCAGGGATAAATGGGACAGGACTCTAACAGATTTTTTAATTCATTGATTTTTAATTGGAGAATTATTGCTTTACAATGTTGTACTGATTTCTAACATACAGCGACATGAATCAGCCATAGGTATACACATGTTCCCTCGACCTTGAACCTCTCTTCTACCATACCTCTAGGTCATTAGAGCACCAGGTTTGAGTACCCTGCATCACGCACCAAATTCCCACTAGATATCTATTTTACACATGGTAATATATATGTTTCCATGGGACTCTCTCTATTCCCCACCCTCTCCTTCCCCAGCTGTGTCCACAAGTCTGTTCTCTATGTCTGCCTCTCTACTGCTACCAGGCAAATAGGATCATCAGTACCATTTTTCTAGACTCCATATGTATGTGTTAATATATGATATTTGTTTTTCTTTCTGACTCACTTCACTCTGTGTAACAGGCCCCAGGTTCATACACCTCATTAGAACTGACTCAATGTGTTCGTTTTTATAGCTATCAAATCCCTTATGATTATACAGCGGAAATGACAAACAGACTCAGGGGATTAGATCTGATGGACAGAGTGCCTGATGAACTATGGACGGAGGTTCGTGACATTGTACATGATGCGGTGATCAAGACCATCCCCAAGAAAAAGAAATGCAAAAAGGCAAAATGGTTGATGGGGCCTTACAAATAACTGAGAAAAGAAAAGAAGCTAAAGGCAAAGGAGAAAAGGAAAGATATATCCATTTGAATGCAGAGTTCCAAAGAATATCAAGAAGAGATAAGAAAGTCTTCCTCAGGGATCAATGCAAACAAATAGAGGAAAATAACAGAATGGAAAAGACTAGAGATCTCTTCAAGAAAATTAGAGATACCAAGGCAATACTTCATGCAAAGATGAGTACAATAAAGGACAGAAATGGTATGGACCTAACAGAAGCAGAAGATATTAAGAAGAGGTGGGAAGAATGCACACAACTATACAAAAAAGATCTTCATGACCCAGATAACCATGATAACCCAGATAACCCAGATAATGATGTGATCACTCACCTAGAGCCAGACATCCTGAAATGCGAAGTCAACTGGGCTTTAGGAACCATCACTACAAACAAAGCTAGTGGAGGTGATGGAATTCCAGGTGAGCTATTTCAACTCCTGAAAGATGATGCTGTGAAAGTGCTGCACTCAATATGCCAGCAAATTTGGAAAACTCAGCAATGGCCACAGGACTGGAAAAGGTCAGTTTACATTCCAATCCCCAAGAAAGGCAATGCCAAAGAATGTTCAGACTACCTCACAATTGCACTCATCTCACATGCTAGCTAAGTAATGCTCAAAATTCTCCAAGCCAGGCTTCAACAGTATGTGAACTGTGAACTTCCAGATGTTCAAGCTGGTTTTAGAAAAGGCAGAAGAACCAGAGATCAAATTGCCAACATCTGCTGGATCATCAAAAAAGCAAGAGAGTTCCAGCAAAACATCTACTTTTGCTTTATTGACTACGCCAAAGTCTTTGACTGTGTATCACAACAAACTGTGGAACATTCTTCAAGAGATGGGAATACCAGACCTCCTGACCTGCCTCCTGAGAAATCTGTATGCAGGTCAAGAAGCAACAGTTAGAACTGGACATGGAACAACAGACTGGTTTCCAATCAGGAAAGGAGTGCGTCAGAGCTGTATATTGTCACCCTGCTTGTTTAACTTATATGTAGAGCACATCATGAGAAATGCTGGACTGGATGAAGCATAGCTGGAATCAAGATTGCCAGGAGAAATATCAATAACCTCAGATATGCAGATGACACCACCCTTATGGCAGAAAGTGAAGAACTAAACAGCCTCTTGATGAAACTCCAAGAGGAGAGTGAAAAAGTCGGCTTAAAACTCAACATTCAGAAAACTAAGATCATGGCATCAGGGCCCATCACTTCATGGCAAATAGATGGGGCGACAGTGGAAACTGAGACTTTATTTTCTTGGGCTCCAAAATCACTGCAGCTGGTGACTGCAGCCATGAAATTAAAAGACGCTTGCTCCTTGGAAGAAAACCTATGACCAACCTAGACAGCATATTAAAAAGCTGAGACATTACTTTACCAACAAAGGTCCGTTGAGTCAAAGCTATGGTTTTTCCAGTAGTCATGTATGGATGTGAGAGTTGAGCTATAAAGAAAGCTGAGCACAGAAGAATTGATGCTTTTGAATTGTGGTGTTGAAGACTCTTGAGAGTCCCTTGGACTGCAAGGAGATCCAACAAGTAAATCCTAAAAGAAATCAGTCCTGAATATTCTTTGGAAGGATTGATGCTGAAGCTGAAACTAATACTTTGGCTACCTGATGCCAAGAACTGACTCACTGGAAAAGACGCTGATGCTGGGAAAGATGGAAGGCGGGAGGAGAAGGGGACGACAGAGGATGAGATGGCTGGATGGCATCACCGACTCAATGGACATGAGTTTGAGTAAGCTGCAGGAGTTGGTGAGGGACAGAGAAGCCTAGCATGCTGCAGTCCCTGGGGTTGCAACGACTGCACTGAACTGAATATTCCGACACTAACAGATTTAAAAAAAAAAAAATTAAATACCGAGGTCCTCTTTGAAGAGCAGCAGAGCACTCCGAGGCAATTCTAATAGTGAATGCTCTCTCCCCTCGGTCCTTGGAGACGCCCAAACAGACGTCTAAGAGGAGGGCAAGTCAAGGTCCCTCCCTGAATTCAGCCCCATACTCTGGTCCTAGGTGACCGTTCAAATTTTTGAACTTCTGCGTCCACCAGAGTCTGAGGCCAGGGCCATCATGCTCCAGTCCCTGGGCCCACGAGCGGCACCCCCAACCCCAATTTCCACTCTCACCTGCATACTCAGGCCCGTGGACATGTATGGTGTCCCGGTTTCCACATCCTCCAGGCGGGCAGGCAAGAAGCTGCCCCGACCGGGCACCTCGCCAAGACTCCAAGGCCGTGGGCCACACCGAACTTTCGGTGCGAGGGTCGGGCGTGCTGGGCTGGAGCGGGATGGTGTCCTCCGGGGGCGTTTGCAGCTCTCAGCCACGTAAAACGCTTCGCTCGTTCCGGCACACGTGCTGGGACGGGCCGAGCGCAGGAGCCCGCCCCGCGCCAGCCGGCCCCGCGGCCGCTGGTCACAGGTCACGCCTGCACTCGCACCCGCCTCCTCTTCCCGGGCACTCCTTCCGCGCACTTCGGCCACGGCCGCCCAGTCACGCGCGCACGGTCACGACCGAAAGGCCCGGCTCAGCAGCGGCCGCCGCCCGGGCCGGACTCTCCTCAGAGCCGGCCAGGCTCGGCCGGGCTCCCGGTCCTCGCCAGAGGCGGGCGAGTCCTCAGAGCACAGGGGCCTCTGGGAAACGTAGTCCCAAGAGGGACGCCGGCGTTCTGGACTCGGGCGCCCAGGGTCCCTCTCCCCCGCCGGGTGCCCGCGGCCCCCGGCCCCCGCTCGGTGCCGCCTGTTCCGGAACGGGGCGGCCTAGGAGCCGTACAGCTCCGACTCTGGGTCCTAGAAACACCGGCCAGCCCACGAAGGGAGCGGAGCCCCGGGGGCCTCTGGGAACCGCCTCCGGGCTCGGAGCGCGCAGGCGCAGCTGTCAGGCTCCGCGAGCGGGCCCCGGGGGGCGGCGGTCGGTAGTGGGCGGGGCCACAGGGCGCGGGGAGCGCGCAGGCGCAGCTGTCAGACCCGGGGGCCGGCAGTGGGCGGGGCCACAGGGCGCGGGGAGCGCGCAGGCGCAGCTGTCAGGCTCCGCGAGCGGGGCCCGGGGGGCGGCGGTCGGTAGTGGGCGGGGCCACAGGGCGCGGGGAGCGCGCAGGCGCAGCTGTCAGGCCCGGGGGCCGGCAGTGGGCGGGGCCACAGGGCGCGGGGAGCGCGCAGGCGCACGGGGCCGGAGGCGGGTCTACGGAGTGGGAGGAGAGAACGAGATGGGAGGTCGCAGATTTCTCCTGATGCTTTAGAACTGTGTATACATATGTGGTGGCTGGGGTCGGGGGCAAGGGGAGGCAGGTAATTCCCAAAGGTCTGCAGATTGAAGAGGACTTCCCAAGGGGCGCTGGCGGTAAAGAACCCGCCTACCAATGCAGGAAACATGAGAGACACCGGTTGGATCTG
>CM035288.1:59506052-59561693 GCA_020226075.1 Hydropotes inermis
GGTAGCGTGTCCCTGCGGGGTATCACCCATCAGAACTGGGGGACGCGCAAACAGACGGGCAATACTGGGCCTGGGCAGGGTCGAGACGTGATTGTGATGCGGGTCTGTGGAGCCGCGCGCCTTCGGTGTCCGGTCCGCATTCCCCCTTGACCTCAGGTGGGTCCCCTCTCCTGTTACAGGTGCATCCCTCATCTCTCAGCCCCATCCTCCAAATGCCAGACCCCAGGGCAGTCTTTCCCCAAATTTCTCTCTGGGTTGGCTCCTTTCTTTCATTCGCTTGTCATCCCCAGGGGTGATCTGGCCAGCCTCGCAAATACCACCAATTCCCTGTCAATGAAAATAATCGATGAATCCTGTGTAATAAAAATAGAAGAGTTTTATTTGAGTCAAACTGAGGACTACAACCCAGTAGACAGCCTCCCAGATCATTCTGAGAAATTGCTCCGGAGAAACATGGTTTTCAGCAGTTTTACGTATTGTCAGAACAAAACGTTAAACAAGTCAGGGATATGTTTCTTCAAGCTTTCAAAACAAACGGACCGCCATGCATACACGATGCTTTGGCAGTATGGCCTTGCCACCTGGGAAGGAAGTATTTGTGACGGAGTACCAGCACTGGCGTCCCAGGAAGGGAGGCAGCACATGCTTTACCTCTGCTCCATATGCCCTTGTATAATTAGAGCGGATGTACAATGTGCATTTGATACACTGCAAACAAGCTATTTTAGTTCAGTTCAGTTGCTCAGTCATGTCAGACTCTTTGCAAACCCATGTGCAGCAGGCCAGACTTCCCTGTCCATCACCAACTCCCGGAGCTTGCTCAAACTCATGTCCATTGAGTCAGTGATGCCATCCAACCGTGTAATCCTCTGTCGTCCCCTTCTCCTCCCGCCTTCAATCTTTCCCAGCATCAGGGTCTTTTCCAATGAATCAGTTCTTCGCAATAGGTAGCCAAAGTATTGGAGGATTTTAGTTAGAGTAAAATTAAAATTAACTCACATATAAGACAATATGACTTCCCCATATCTTTTAAAATCCTGTCCATAACACTTATCTTTATCTGAGTTAGCTGACCCTTTTATGGGATTACCTCGTGGCTCAGTTGTAAAGCATTCGCCTGCAATGCAGGAGTTGAGGGTTTGATCCCTGGGTCAAGAAGATCCCCTGGAGGAAGAAATGGCAACCCACTCCAGTATTCTTGCCTGGAGACCCCCATGGATAGAGGAGCCTGGCAGGCTACTGTCCATGGGGTCGCAAAGAGTCGGACACGACTGAGCGACCACACACACACAATTCTATGATTTTGAACCAGGGAGACTGGCAGATGTGCGCTTGATCTTGGCACTGGCATGTCAGCCTCAAGTGAGGAGAGAACCTCACGAAGCCTCTCAGAGACTCGCTTTCCTCACGGGCATCACTGGGGTGGTGGTATGTCTTCTCGCCAGCGCCAAGAGCCTGAGCACGAGGTAGAGAAGGTTCAGTGAGCCCCCGCCTGTAGGAGGTCCCCGTAGACCTCAGCCTTCATCCGTGGGCTGGTCCACCAAGGTTATGTATCAGACCATGTACAGAGGATGAGGATCAGATGGTTAGAGAGCATCACCGACTCGGTGGACATGAGCTTGCGACCTCCGGGAGATACTGAAGGACAGGGAAGCCTGGCGTGCTGCGGTCCACGGGGTCGCCAAGAGTCGGGCGCGCTGAGCGGCTGACAGCAACCACGCCAGCACCGAGGCTTCTGCAGGCTCGCCGCTGTCAGGTCAGCAGGCTCCTCCTTCGGCTGGGAGCTCGGGTGTGGAGGCGGCTGCGGCCGTGGGGCCGAGCGGTGCCCCCGCCTTCTTGCCCGCGGCGTGCGTCTTCTGGTGCCGGATGAGCGCGGAGGAGAAGCTGAAGGCCTTGCCGCAGCCGCCGCACTCGTAGGGCTTCTCGCCGGTGTGCACGATGTGGTGCTGGACCAGGTAGGCGCGGTTGCTGAACGCCTTGCCGCACTCGGGGCAGGCGTAGGGTCGCTCGCCCGTGTGCGTTCGCCGGTGCAGCGTCAGTGACGAGCCGTGGCTGAAGGCGCGGCCACAGTCGCCGCAGCGAAAGGGCTTCTCGCCCGTGTGCACCTTCTGGTGCTCGAGCAGCGAGGACACGTGGCTGAAGGCGGCACCGCACTCCGGGCACTTGTAGGGCCGCGCGCCCGTGTGCACCAGGTGGTGCTGCACCAGATGCGACCGGTTGCTGAAGGCGCGGCCGCAGGCCCCGCACGCGTAGGGCCGCTCCCCGGTGTGCGTGCGCCGGTGGCGGCTCAGGTGCGACACCTGCGTGAAGGCCTTGCCGCACTGCGCGCAGGCGAAGGGCTTCTCGCCCGTGTGGATGCGCCGATGCTCGGTGAGCGAGGCGCTCTGGCTGAAGCGCGCGCCGCACTCGGCGCAGGCAAAGGGCTTCTCGCCCGTGTGCACGCCGCGGTGCTGCGCCAGGTGCGCGGCCTGCGTGAAGGCCTTGGCGCACTGGCCGCACGCGTAGGGCCGCTGGGCCGTGTGCGTGCGCTGGTGGCGGAGCAGCGCCGACGAGAAGCGGAAGGCCTTGTCGCAGCGCGCGCAGGCGAAGGGCTTCTCGCCCGTGTGGATGCGCTGGTGCTCCCGCAGCGACGAGCGGCTGCGGAAGGCCTTGGCGCACTGGCCGCACGCGAAGGGCCGCTCGCCGGTGTGCACGCGCCGGTGCTGCGCCAGGTGCGTGGGGCGCGCGAAGGCCTTGCCGCAGTCGGCGCAGCGGTGGGGCCGCTCGCCCGTGTGCACGCGCCGGTGCTGCGCCAGGTGCGCGCTCTGGCTGAAGGCGCGGCCGCAGTCCGCGCAGGGGAACGGCTTCTCCCCGGTGCGCGTCCTCTGGTGCAGCGTGAAGGCCGAGCGGCAGCTGAAGGCCTTGCCGCAGTCCCCACACTTCCACGGCTTGCTGGGGCCGCCGCCCCCTCGCCCCGCCGCCGCCTCCGCACTGGCAGCTGCCTTCTGCAGGGTCTTGTGCTTTCTTGGGGCACCACAGCTCTGGAGGGGAGTCGGGGGGCTGCGGCTGACCTCGGGGGTTCCGGCGGCAAGCTCATTCTGCTCGGGCACCCTCTCCCCGGTGGGGTCTTCCTTGTGGGCCTCCTGCTTGAGACAGCTCTCCGGGTTCTCCGGCCCGACCTTGTACCCACCCTCGGGTTTGGGGGTTCCCCCCGACTTGGAGCTCTGGGAAGCAGCGCCCTCCAGGAGTGCTTCCATCCCGGCTTTCCGAGCTGCTGCCTCGATTTCACATCTTTGTTACAGGAAAAGTAGGGGAGGAGGAGGGGCGGGAGGACGGAGGGAGAGAGAAGTAAGGAAAGACAACAGAGAACCAAACCGGTCTGTCACCTGTCTCAGGCCGGGAAAGGGTCAGCGCGGGGGCTGTCCACTGGCCAGACCATTCTTTGTCCTGGGGCCACCCCGTGCATTCTATTCAACAGGACACGGAACAGGATCTCGGGCCTCTCTGATGCCAGCAGCACCCCCACTCCCCCCAGGGGCGACAACCAAAAACGTGTCTAAACCCTGCTGCTAGGGCTCAACTGCATCCATGCAAAATGCATACTGAAGCCCTCACTGCCGATGCATGCGAACGTGCTCAAATGTGTACTGGGGGCAGCCCTCTGGGGCGGGCGGCCAAGTTGGGGGCCATCCCAGGGGTGATGGGTTTCTCCTCGCATCACCCTCTGAACACACCGTTTTCCCTGAAAGACCCTGGATCCAGAGGGCCGTGTGTCTGCCCCCTGGGCTTGAGCCTTGGGTGAAACTGTCTTCCATGAAACTGATCCCTGGTGCCAAAAAGGCTGGGGCCTGCTGCTTTAAGCCCTTGCCACATATGTGCTCTTTTATTCCACAGTGAGGCTCCTGGAAGCAGAGACGCCAGGGCCCACACTGAGGTGCAGGGCTCCAGAGCTTTCCCCCTTCCTCTCTCCCCTCCACTTAAAGTTACCAATGGCTCCATGAAAGCTTTTCTCCTCTCCATTGTCTGCACAGCAGCCCCCCCAACCTCAGCCTCTACCCCACCCTCCCCTGCTCTGAGCTTGCCCTTCTCCAGTCAAAGGCCTCCTCCCTGTTCCACAAATGACTCCAGGCATGCTCCTGCCACAGGGCCTTCGCACTGGCGTTCCATCTGCCTGGAAGGCTCGTCCCCCAGTGCAGGCCTCACGGAGGAAGTGATGGAGTGAGCATTCCGGGCTGTGAGCACCACCAGTACAAAGGGCCTAGGGTGGGACCACAACCAGGGTGACAGAGGAAACGGAAAGGGGCTGGGCACAGGGTGAGGGCTGGAGAAGTGTGACCCGGGCAGAGAGCAAGGACACTCGGGATGACGCGTGAGGGCAGGTGACGCAGGGTCTTTGTGCAGGGTGAGAACTCTGCCGGCGGGAGCCAGGTTGGGCTGGTCCCAGTGTGGGGTCACCCCTCTGACAGCCCTCAGGTGCAAGCGGGGCCTGGCTGGGTCCCCAGGGCAGGCGGTGGTACCCACCTCATGGGTTCGGGAGCACCGGGTCCCGTCCACGTCTCTTGGGCTCTGGCGCCTGTCCCGGCTGCACGTGCCTCCCGCGTGGGTCCAGCTGACGTCTGTGTGAGAAAGCAGCAGGGCTGTGAAGGCAGACGCCGGACACAGGGTGTCCCCTCCATGTGCGTGCTGGGACGGCAGGTGGAGTCGGGGTGGGGCGGACCTGGGCCGGGCAGGTACACAAACAGGCAACCGAAGGGAGACACAGACATGCTCAGAGGCAGTCACATCACCCACAGACATACACTGGGGTGGCACGCGACCATACTGGGGGAGGGGGCGGTTAACACCATCCCTCCCCTTGGCACTCGGATGCCCTTGCACACCCACATGCTCTGGGTGACAGGGAGGCCGGCCACCTCACACACGCGCACAACTCCAAGTGCTCCCGCAGTCACGCTTGCCCACGCACACACACGGCTACACACACGGTGAGTCACACGTGGCGGCTGCCCAACAGGCGGGCCCGGCCTGGGACAGCACATACAGGGGCACACCCGTCACATGCAGAGTCACGCGGTGGGCGGCGCTTCACACAGGCCCGGGGTCACGGTGTGCGGGGTCTCCCCCACGCGCACACATACACAAACACAACTTCACACTCCTGAGGTCTCTGATAAACACCCCAGGCACGGCCCTCCACACGCAGGCACGCTCAGGCACACGCAGACCATGCGGCTCCAGGCTGGCAGACACGCCTGCGGGGCCTTCCGGCACAGGTGCACACCCAGGAACTGTGGAATCGTAAGCCTCACACCTACCCAGGAGAACACATTCCACACAAGGCAGAGGTCCCCAAGTGCCGGAATTCTCGGGCAGAGGCCGCGAGGCTCAGGCACGTGCACACCGCCGGGGGCCCTAGGGGCGGACCCAGGAAGGCACGGGCACCGAGCTCCGGTGTGACGGGCGGGCTCACGCGCACGGCGACACGCGCAGATAGCGCCCGCACCGGGACAAACTGGAGCGGCACGCGGGGCGGGTGAGGACGTCCCGGGGCGCACGGACACACAGGGACGCGCGCACAGCGCCCGCACATGCGCCCACCACGCCGGCGCCCTCGCCTCGGCGCCAGCTTCGAAGGCCTCGGCGGCTCCCGCCAAGCCTGGCGGGTTCCGGTCAGTTTCTCCACCGTCTCCGGCCCTACCTGGTCCACGCGGAGCCCCTGCGGACCCTCGTCCCGCGGTGGCGCGGACATGCAGGCCTCACGGGGCAAGGCAGCAGCCTCCACAGTCGGGCCCAAGCGCCGGGCCGACCCGCAGGGCGCCCGCGCGCGGGGAGAGCTGCGGCCCGCTCGGGGCTGCCAAGAACTACAACTCCCAGTAGGCGCCGCGCTGCGTCCGCACAGCGACTGAGCCCCCCGCCCCCGTGCCGGCGTCACTGAAACTACCATTCCCAGAAGGCCCTGCGTCAGCACGCGGTGGGACGAAGACTCTCAGCCTCTCCAGGAGCCCGAGGAGGGCGGGGCCGGCAAATGGGGGCGGGACCCCGCCTCCTTAAGGAGGGGGCGGAGTCCGCAGAGCCTCGAAAGACTGAGGATCAGAGAGGCTAAGTCAGTCGGCCCAGGTCACACAGCACTGCGGTTTGCAAGCCACAGTTCACCATTAAGCAATGGAAGTCATTTGTCTCAGACGACTACTGTAGTCCCAGCTCAGAGCAGAGAAAGTGAAAAACTCATTGACGTGGGCAAAGGATTATAGTAGGGAGCTTGAAATAGGAGTCATTATTGGCCTGCCATTACTGTGAAGTGTTTCTCCATAGAATTAGACTTCCTAAATTATTCTTTTCATAGGGTGAACCTTTGTAAATTATTCACTTGTCTATTAGAGAGGTGGGCACAGGCTCATTTTTAGATCGTTGGGAAGGCAGAGAGACGTGCGAACGTACAGTCATGTGTGACATGACAAATGTATGTCACCGGAATCACAACTTCCTGTGAGACACCATATTACTTTATGTACTCCCAAGGCTGCCCATTAAACTGTAACACCTGCTTTTATTATTAAATTCAAGTATAGTCGCTGTACAATATCATATGTTTCAGGTAGACAGCATAGTGATGCATGATTTTTGAAGATTATATTCCATTTAGTATATAGGAATATATATATTACAGTTAGTAAAAAATATTAGCTATATTTTGTATTTAGTACAATATGTGCTTGTAGCTTATTTTATACATAGTAACTTGTGTTTCTTAAGCACATACTCCTATTTTACACCTTCCACCTTCACTGTCTCTGCTGGACCTGCCCTCTTTGCCCTTCAAATTTTTATCTTGTTTTTAGACCTCCACAGGCATTGTGGGTTTCCTCCATCCTCCTGGAAGCTTCCAGCTCTGTTTGGTGAGAATACACCCAGTGCCCCTCCCAGCCTGGGCCTCAAGGAGCAGAACCTCCCTGCAACCTACAGACCCTGGAGCATGAGATTAAAGGATTGTTCTCTTAAGCCACCAAGTCTTTTTTTCTTTTTTTTTTTTTTTCTGGTTTAATTTTACATTTGAAGATTTAAAAAACATCTCTTACACATTCCATAAACCACACAGGTTTATGGGAGGAAGCTCAGAAGACAAGCATTTTTTCCCTAATCACTAAAAAGCTTTTTTTCCTAAGTGGGAATTAATCCAACACAAGAAAGGACCTTTCTATTCAAGTACATGGTGTGGAAGTATCATGAAGAAAAACATTTTATTGTGCTCATTATTCCATGCTTGTCAGAGAAAATGGGAAAGTGGGGCAGAAAGGGAGGGCAGCATCTCTGCCCCATGGTGGACTGCACGGAGGGGCGCGTGTGAGGGGCGGGGGGCGGCTGGGGCTGACTCAGTTGGCCCGAACGTCTGGGGCCTGCCTCTTCTCCCCGTAGTGGCTTCTGGGGCTGGTCAGACACCTCCGTGTGGCCCGCTTGGGCCTCCTCACGGCATGCGGGACTCAGAACTGTAGCACTTCTTATGTGGTGTGCTTTCGGGCTCCAGTAGGAATTGCCTAAACCAGGAGCAAGTCACTGGTGTGAAGAACCGACTCACTGGAAAAGACCCTGATGCTGGGGAAGACTGAGGGCAGGAGGAGAAGGGGACGACAGAGGGTGAGATGGTTGGACGCCATCACCGACTCAGTGGACGTGAGTTTGAGCAAGTCTGGGAGATGGTGAAGGACAGGGAGGCCCGGTGTGCTGCAGTCCACGGGGTCACAGAGAGTCGGACAGGCCTGAGCGACTGAAGAGCAAAGCCCCTGAGTGGAGGGGCGACTCATTACTACACAGCAGTTTATTGGCAATAAGCTGACTGAGACAGAGGCAGGCCCCAGAGATGAGGCTGAAGGGGTGGGCCAGGTAGTTCAGGGTGCTGCTGGCGGCGGGAAGAACCTTCCCTGAGGGATTTCCCTGGAGGGCCAGTGGCTAAGGCTCTGCAATTCCACTGCAAGGGGGCACGGAGTCGAACCCTGATGTTGGAACTAACATCCCACAAGCTGTGCAGCGTGGAGGGAAAAAAAGGCAGACTGACGTTAGCTGTTGACCACATCTACAGAATAACTTCACAGAAACATCTGAGTCTGGTCCAGTTCCTGGGTACCAGAGCCTGGCCGAGGTGACACGTGAAACTAACCATCACAGGAGTTCTCCCCGGGGAAAGTGGGTGGGGAGAGAGTATGCAGAGAACCGACGGGGAAAGAGAGAGGAGATCAAAGTCGGCTCTCGGGACAGTCAGAAAAATCACCAATAAGCCTTTAAAAAAAAAGGAGATCGGCCAAATGTAAACCAGGGTAAATACAGTTTGTTCTCAGTCCCCTGCGGAGACCCCATCCAGACGCGCTCACACGCATTTCTCAAACGAGGTGGCGTCAAGCCTTAGTGAACACTTGAGGGCGCTGTGGCGCCACAGAAAGAAGACTAAAATCCACTCCAACGGAACCGTTTTCTTTTCCCCCCCGAGAAATAGGAAAGATAAAAGATTTCCGTGGAAGGCTCTGAGGTCAAAGGCTAGGGGAGGAGAGGCAAAGAAGTCACTCTAAGCTGCACTGGGGTCCTCTTCCCCTTAGGCCAAGAGATGCGATGTTAGCAGCCCCCTCTCCCGGACAGTAATCCTTGCAGAGGGGGCTGCTGGAAGCGCAAGAAACACACGAAACGGGCACGTTCTCCCGAACGCAAACTTGTAAGCAAAGGGATACGATCCTCAAAAATCACCACGTTCCCGTGACCCCCTCCTCCCCAGGGCCTGGGTCCAAGCGCAGGGGTGGGAGAGGGGATCAAGGTTGTCATGGTGACGGTGGGACTGCCGCGATGTGGTCTGTAACCCTTGCAGCGTGGGGCTGACTGGGTGACGACGAAGCTGCCGCGGCGCCTGGTGCTTAGGACTCCACGCACTTGCCTTGGGTGGGGCCCGGGTTCAGATCCTGATTCCACTACCTCCTAGCTGAACGTCCTGGGGCAAGTTATTTAACCTGCCTGTGCCTAGTATCACAGACGGTGACTGCAGCCATGAAACTAAGAGACGCTTGCTTCTTGGAAGGAAAGCTATGACCAACCTAGACAGCATATTAAAAAGCAGAGACATTACTTTGCCAGCAAATGTCCATCTGGTCAAAGCTATGGTTTTTCCAGTAATCTTGTATGGATGTGAGAGTCGGACCATAAAGAAAGCTGAGCAGCAGAGAACTGATGCTTTTGAGCTGTGGTGTTGGAGAAGACCCTTGAGAGTCCCTTGGACTGCAAGGAGATCCAACCAGTCCACCCTAAAGGAGATCAGTCCTGGGTGTTCGTTGGAAGGACTGATGCTGAAGCTGAAACTCCAGTACTTTGGCCACCTGACGTGAAGAACTGGCTCATTGGAAAAGTCCCTGATGCTGGGAGAGACTGAAGACAGGAGGAGAAGGGGATGACAGAGGATGAGATGGTTGGATGGCACCACCGACTTAGTGGACATGAGGTTGAGTAAACTCCGGGAGCTGGTGATGGACAGGGAGGCCTGGTGTGCTGCAATCCATGGGGTCGCAAAGAGTCGGACACGACTGAGCAACTAAACTGGGCTGAACTGTGCCTTGTCTGTGAACTGGGCATATTAGCTTGTGGAGAGGAGCAAATGAATTAAATTTGTGATGTCTTCAGGAGAAAAAGCCGGATGTCTTAAGTACTTACTCCCCCTAAGATATTAGTGTAACAGAAAAGCGACAATGTTAATTTACCAGGCTGTTGTTGTTTAGTCCCTAAGTCTGACTGTTTGTGACCCCATGTATGCACTGTAGCCCGCCAGGTTCCTCTGTCCATGGGATTCTCTGGGCAAGAATACTGGAGTGGGTTGCCATTTCCTCCTCCAAGCGATCTTCCCGACCCAGGGATCGAACCTGCAACTCTTGCATGTCACGCATTGGCAGGCATATTCTTTACCACTGCACCACTTGGGAAGCCCATATATGTTTATATCACATTACAAACACATTTATAATTATATAAAATACAGAATAGAAACTGGGGTTTCTTCATCCCAAACCTTTCCTAGGCTTTTTTATTTTAAAACTTTTTATTTTGTATCAGGGTTTAGCTGATTAACAAACCCTGTTGCGATTGTTTCAGGGATTGTTTCAACATGCTGTTGTGTAGCAGAAATTAACCCAACGTTGTAAAGCAATTGTACTTCAATAAAACTCTTTTAAACAGTGGAAGGACCAATGCAGATGGGGTGCCAGTGGGGTCAAAGGTCTGGGGGCTCAAGTTGTGGAGAGAGGGGCTTGTCAAGGTCTAGGAGGTGACCTGGGGACGAGCAGCTGAGGTCCTTTGCAGGATGAGATCACTGGGGGAGATCAGGCCCTCCGAGCGTCAGGGAGATTTCCTTCATCCTGCAACCATAACAGTTACTTAGTAATACTTCGTGTGAGCAGGTTGGGCACTGCACATGTTCTCAGACCTGGGGGTCAGACTGAACCTTCTCCCCACCCCCAAATTTCCTACTCCAAGGTGATTTGCACAGGCCACTGGCTTTTCTTTATAGCAATTACTGACAGCCTAGCTTCACAATATTACTTGGCAATGGGCCGTGTGTGTGTGCTGGGCACTGGCACAAGTTCTCAGACCTGGGAGTCAGACTGAACCATCTCCCCACCCCCCGAATTCTCTACTCCAAGGTGATTTTCACAGGCTACTTGCTTCTTTACAGCAATTACTGACAACCCGGCCTCACAAAGATCTTTTGTCAGAGAAAGGAATGTAGAGAGAGAGAATGTTGAAAATGTGATCTGCTGGAACTGGTAGCTCCTGGGGTGTCAGACAGATGTTAAAATATTGCAGATTTAAAATATCCGGGTGAAAAATGATAAAGATGATGCTATTGGCAAAGCAGAAGTAGAGACACAGGCATAGAGAATGGATACCAAGGGGGGAAGGCGGGGTGGGATGACTTGGGAGATTGGAATTGGCATACATGCGCCATGTGTATAAAAGCGATAGCTGATGAGGACCAACTACAGCGCACAGAACTCTGCTTGATGCCCTGTGGTGATCTAAGTGGGAAGGAAATTGGAAAGGGAGAGGATCTACATATATGTCTATGTGTGGCCGGTTCACTTTGCTGTACCACAGAAATGACCACATCATAAAGCAACTATACTCCAATACAAATTAGTTACAAAATAAAATGAAATAACCAAGGTGCCTCGGTGCACAGTTTGGGAACCACTGGTATATTCCCCTCCCAAACGTGTATTCTCGGCATGTAAAGAGATTACATGGAGGAGGAAATGGCAACCTATTCCAGTATTCTCGCCTGGGAAATCCCATGGACAGAGGAGCCTGGCAGGTACAGTCCATGGTGTTGTGAGGAGTTGGACATGAACGAAGCGATTTAGCAGGTATGCAAAGAGATTATGTGGTGTATAAGGCTTGGTAGTCATGCTTTTTATCCTTTAACAACACAAAGCAACAACTATTTTTTCTTGTCATTAAGACTTTTCTTTCTGCAATGTATTTAAATGGCTGCCAGTTTTGGGGCCAGCACTTTCTAAAAACGTTGACTTCGTTCACTGTTACTATATTTAACACCCACATAGGTTCATTCAATACCACCATGACCACCACAATCAAGATGCAGAATGTTTCCGCTACCCTCAAACCCTCCTCTGTTTCCCGCCTTTATAATCACTTCCTGCCTTGTCCCCCAGCCCCTGTCAACAACCAATCTGGTTGCCGTCTCTATAATTTCGCCTTTCCCAGGCTGTCAGACAAGTGGATCAGAGACATCTTCAAGAGGATGGAATGTCCTGGTTGCCACGGTAACCTGCACCAGAAAGTGCCACTCAATCAGAGAAAGGAATTCAGAAATCAAGAGAAAGAATGTGCACAGTGATTTATTTCTTGGGGGGGGGGGTAGTTAGATCAGTCCTCTCCCCTGCAGCTCACGTCATGCTATGTGGCTTCAGGCGTGTCTGACTCTCTGCGACCTCATGGACTGCAGCCCACCAGGCTCCTCTGGCCATGGGATTCTCCAAGCAGGAAACCTGGAGAGGGTTTCCATGTCCTTCTCCAGGGGATCTTCCCGACCCAGGGATTGAACCTGCATCTCTTGAGTCTCCTGCACTGCCAGGCAGGTTCTTTACCACGAGCGCCACCTGGGAAGCCCTCATGTCAGGGATTCCTAACCCTCCTCTGTAGCGGGGGTGAGTCTTGAGGTGAAATTCTCTCCAGGGCCCCGTCCTCACTGATTCCCGGAGTGGCCGCCGCTGCCCGAGCCTGCACAGAACAATCTCTCTTTACGTTAGACGTAATCTCCACGCACAGACGTCCTGTGGTTTCCCACCGTCAACTATCTATACAGATTGTCACTTGCCATGGGTGCTCACCACCCACCTCCGCAAGGATTAAACCGGGTGCTGCTGCAGCTGCTGACCTTCAGCACCCCCTGAAAGGTGTTCAGGGTGAGGAACAGAAATGAGGTGCTCTGTGGTCTGGGAAAAACTGGCCGGACAGGCCTTCAGATAGATACTCAGGAGCTGAGTTTATGAGCCCATTTCTTGTAACACCTCATATCTAGAAAAGCACTAAACTCCTTCATGGTGATGACTGCTTCTCGTAACTAGCAGAAAGCCTCATCAGACTAGCAGAAGCCTTCTGGGAAATCATGTGCTTGATTGCATGCATTCCCCCTGCACCAAATCCACATCTATACTGACCTTACCCCACCTCTGAGCAGTTTCTCAGAGCTGCCTGAGGTGCTGTCTCCTGGGTTGCAGTCCTCATTTTAACCCAAATAAAAATTAACTCCCGACCTTCATGTTGTGCATTTTCTTAACTGGACAATACTCAGTAACAAAAGTATCTCACTTGTTCTCTGTTTCAATTTAAGGGAATGCCTCCGAGTTCATGAAGGCTGGGACCGTGGCTCAGACGGTAAAGAATCTGCCTGCAATGCAGGAGACCTGGGTTCAATCCCTGGGTTGGGAAGATCCCCTGGAGGAGGAAATGGCAGCCCACTCCAGTATCCTGGCCTGGAGAATTCCATGGACAGAGGAGTCTGGCTACAGTCCTCAGGGTCGCAAAGAGGCGGACGTGACAGAGCAACCAACTCACTGAGTTCATAAAGTACCTATCAGACCACTAGATGACGCCCTTGAACCGTGCAAAAGTTAGGTCTTTTTTCATGAAAAACAATTTTTTCCCCCTATTGTGAAACATAACGTATGTAGAAAATTCCAGAGGCCAAGATTTTACAGCGCAGTCAAATTCAACAGTAACCACATATAACCATACCCACTTATTAGTAAAACCATACCTTTTGTTATTCCCCACGATTTTTTGTTGTTGTTTCCTTTCATCACTAGCCTCTGGCCTCCCTCTAGACATGAGCATTGATACAGTACTGGTGTCTGACAGTATCAATTTGCTTTAGCTGTGACTGGATTTTACATACGTGGATACGAGTGCTACATGGTCCTGGAAATCATGTTCAAAGGGGCTTCCCTTGTGGCGCTAGTGGTAAAGAACCCACCTGCCAATACAGGTAGACGTGAGAGACACGGGTTCCATCCCCGGGTCGGGAAGATCCCCTGGGGGAGGGCACGGCCACCCACTCCAGTGTTCTTGCCTGGAGACTCCCACGGACGGAGGAGCCTGGCGGGCTGCAGTCCGTGGGGTCACGGAGGCAGATGAGACTGAAGGGGTTTCGCACACATCTTGTTTAACACATTTGTGAGGCTGAACTGTGTTGTGGCACGTAGGTGTCATTTTTTACAATATTTATTTGTTTATTTGGCTGCATGGGAGTATTAGTTGTGGCATGCAGGATCTTAAATTGCTGCATGTGGGATGTAGGTCCCTGACCAGGGAGCGAACCTGCGCCCCATACATTGGGAGCTCAGTCTTAGCCACTGGCTCACCAGGAAAGTTCTCATTCGGTCATTTTAATAATTTTTTTTTTTTTTGTAATTTAAGTCCATTTTGTTTACAGTGAAATGTAAACCTTACCTCCAGAATGTTATATTTTTCTTTGGTTAAGTTTTCCCTATATTTTGATGGCAATGGGCATGCATGCGGTTTCTGGTTTGACACTGCTAGAGGCTCTTGTATGTGTCCGGGTGCTCAAGGCATCCCCGTCAGACACACATGCAGGAGTGGAGCTGCTTTGTCACAAATCTGTGTACGTTCAGCTTTACTAGACTCTGCCAGATCGACTGACGGCCTCAGCAATGGTGGATGAGGATTCCCACGTCCCCTCCATCGCACAGCTTGGTGGGGAGCTCCGTCCATGAGGGTGTGCAGTCCCACCTCATTACGTCTTCCTTTTGCATTTCCCTGATTGCCAACCAGTCGGTGCATCCTTTTCACCTGTTGAATGGCAGTTCAATATTGTTCTTTCTGAGGGGTTACTTAAAGTTTCTTCCCCAGTGTTTTCTTCTAAAGTTTTTTCCTCTTCTTTTGGCTTTATCGAAGTTATTTCCAGGTTCAGGACATGAACATATGTTCAAAGATAGGTGTTGGAGATAATTTCCCACATTACAGCTTGACTTTTCATTCCTTCCATTGTGTGTGTGTGATTAACAGAGTGCTTGATGTAGTCAAAACCATTGCTCTGGTTTAGCAGTCTAAACAGACCTCAAAGCAATGTGTCGCCTACTATCTTCTATGAGTTTTATTGATTTTGAATTTACTTTTCCTTCTTGCTTTTTGTCTTTTACCTTTTAAATTTTCTTGACATGTAGTTGATTCACTACGTTCTGTTGGTTTAGATTTTGTTTATATATAGAGGGAACATAATTTTAAGAATAATTTGGGCTTGAGAAAATTTCACGTTCTCTCCTCATAGTGGAGAATCGGTCTAAAGCCATTTATTGAAATGCCTTTACTTTCTTCATTTCCCTGCAATACTGTTTTTTTTTTGTATAAATTAAATAAACATTTGTGTGTTGGCTCAGTTCTTTGCTATCTTTGCTAGCTCATTGGTCAGATTTCCTTAATTTTAGTTTAACTGACAATTTTAATTAAAGTTTAATTTAATTAACAGTTTGATTTTAATTTAATTAAAGTTTTAATTTAATTGAAATAAAAAGGTTTTTTGATTGACACTTTAATTTTAATTTAATTTCTGTAGCTCTGAGATAAGCATTGCTTTCCACTAGAGTAGGTCCTTTATCTTCCCACATAACTTTTAGATTTGGTTTGTCTAGTTTTATACACACTCACACACACACATATCCTCGTGGGATTTTCATTGGGATGGCACAAAATATAGACTAACATGACTGCAGCCATGAAATTAACAGACGCTTGCTCCTTGGAAGAAAAGCTATGACAAACTTGTTGTTTTTCAGTCTCTCAGTTCCCCGCGGGTGGTCACGCCTCATGGTGGTGGCCCTGCTCCCCGTCACGGCCATCTCCACCGACATGATGCCCCAAGACAAGACCATCCACGACCGAGACGAGGTCATGTCCGTGGCCCATGGCGTCTTCATCCCTGCGGTGAGGCCCGTCATCTGCAGCCTGTGCAACAAGGACGGGAAGGGGCCTTCAGGAGAGTCTGCGGGAAAGGCCTGACTTCTGAGATGCGGCGTCAAGGGGAGAAGAAATAAGTTAATACCGTGGCTTGCTTAATCTAGGCTGTGGACTCTGTCCTCGCAATAATTCTATGGATGATGTGTTAGACACACACACACAGACACATACACAGACACACCCACACAAACTCAAACACACGAAACTTATTTTTAAAAAGCAATCATATACTATTTCCTCTGAGGAAGTGAAGCAGGAGGCAATTGCTGTTTAGTCCTTAAGTCATTCCCGACTCTGTGACCCCATGGACTGTAGCCCGCCAGGCTCCTCTGTCCGTGGGGTTCTCCAGGCAGGAATACTGGAGCGGGCTGCCGTGTCCTCCTCCAGGGGATCGTCCCGACCCAGGGGTGGAACGCGAGCCTCCTGCATTGGCAGGCAAATTGTTCCCACTGAGTTACCAGGAACCCAAGACCAGTTAAGCAGTACAGAGGCTAGAGCCTAGGTTCCATGTGTGCGTGCATGCGTGTGTGTGTGTCTGTGTGGATGAGAAAGGGACTGTCCCAGAAATGCTGAGTGGCTGGAGGGGGAGGTGTGGACAGACAGTCCCAGCCCGTGCTGACCTACTCCCACAGCTGGTTTCGGGGCCCAGCAGCCCGCCCCCAGCAAGGCCGACCCCAGCCTCCGCGGCTGCCTCAGCGCCTCCCTCCAGAAGCTGAAGGTGGCCTGTGTATTTCAGGGGCACTGGGGCGGCCGCCCTCGTGGTCCCTGCCTGCTTGTACAGCCTGGACACCATCTGTCAAGAAGAGTGTGGGAAGGGCGGGGATAAATCAGGAACGCGGGGTGAACACACACACACCACTATGCATGAGACCAAGAAGAACCTACCATAGACACAGGGCCCTGGACCTGACATTCCGTGATAACCTATGTGAGAAAAGGGCCTGAAAACCAATGAGAACATGTGTATGAGAAACTGAACCACTCTGCTATACACCTGAAACTATCACAACATTTTTAATCAACTATACGCCAATAGATTTTTTTTTTTTAAAAAAGGAAGTGTGAAAGATTTGGATTTGACCTACTTACAAACTCGTCTATTAAATGGATGCTGGAAAACAAACATGAGGTGGGACTTCTCAGGTGTCCAGGGGTGGTTGAGACTCCGTGTTTCCAACAGAGGGGGCAGGGGTTTGATCCCTGGTCTGGGGAAGGAAGATCCCACATGCTGTGGGCAGGGCCTCCCCCTCAAAAGACATTAGGTTCTGAGTCAGAGACAAAGCGCTTTGCCACTCACGGCTGAAGCAGACCCAAAGGCTTCGTGTGTGTTGCCTCGGTTATCCACGGCCTCTGAGAGTCAGAGTGAGGACCACAAAGAGCTCGTTAGCGAGAACTGCATGTGCGCTGGGCTATAAAACAGGAGAGGAACACTCAGCTGCAAGGATCTGCTTCTCTTCTGGTCAACGGGAGGAAGTTGGCTCCACGCGTAGGAGACGTTCTTCTGCTTCTGCAAGCTTTCTCCTTGCGCACGCATCCCTGAGAAGTGACCCGGGGAAGGAGAAGTCAGCTCGCTCTCCTGGCCTTCCCAGTAAGAACGTGCGCCAACCGTCAGGGACTAGCGGTGATTTTCCCAGCATCGCCCCCTTCCTCTCCAATACTCGGTCTTGAGGCCCCGTTTGGTAAGAGTGGAAAATTAACAGCGAGTAGCCCCTGTACTGGGTACAGGCAAGATGAAGAACAGTACCCCCGATGTGACGCCCCCTTGCAGCGTAGCGTGGCTGCACAATGCGAGGAAAAGGCGGGACAGTAAGTCTCCTGCTGGCGATCCTGATTTCCTTCTATCCCGACCTGGCTGACTCGAGACCGTCCCCTAGGCCGGAGGTGTCATTTCCCCCTGTGTTGTAAAGGACTGGGAAATTCATAAACATAGCTGGCATATTCAAATACTGCTGTGTCCCTAACTCTCCAAGTCACTCTGTATTGCTTCTTTATCCATAAGTTATAAACTCGGTAGTAAAGGTGAATACATCACACCCGTAATGCAGGCAAACATTTCTCTGCTCAGATCTCTTCCCTTAATCTGCCCGGCCCCGCCACTGACTAAAATCTGTCCCTGGTGCTGAAACGACATTGAGATTGTGGATTCTATGACAGCTAAGGGAGGCAGACAATGCTAACCAACTTGTGCCAAGGTGACCTTGAAACATAGTGACGTGAAGTCAGGTCCCATTGTTTTTATAAAGAAGAGGAAAGGTCCCAACCGGGGACATGCTGTGGCTTCAGCCACACGTGAAGTCCACGTACGCCCTTGTTCCAGCCTCAAGAGTCACTTAATACAGGCCACGTGACAGGACCTGAGCTGGTCCTGGAGCGACAGAGCAGAGACAATGCATCTACCATTTCTCTTTTCCGCCCCAAACCCCACATTTATGATTCCTGAATCCACAATGCTTTATGGTGTGTTTAGGGTGTGTTTATAGGTACTATAGTGACTTTGTACAACATTCACATGCGTGTCTCCCCAATATAGGACAGTTCCTGAATGCAAAACGTGCCTACAAAATTGGCTTTGGCAACCCTGAAAAATAAATCATACTCTTTGGAAGGCTGGAGAAGAAAAAGGAAAAAAGAGGGTGACATGGGAGAGAGAGAGAAGATACGGTGGGAGAGAAGGTCAAAGAACGGAAGGACAGCACATTTAGAAGGAAGGAGATTCTAGGGGAGAGAGGGACAGGCAAACGGAGGATGCTGGAGAGAGCCGGGGGTAGAAGACACCCACAGAGGTGCAGGTACTGACCACAGGCGTCAGAGAGACGACGAGAAATGAGACGGAATGGAAGACAGAACGAGGTGGCCGGGAGACCGGTAGAGACTTTGCAGAGACGGCAACAGAGAAAGATGACGTGGAAAAGGCAGAGATACAGACAGAGGAGGATGAGAAACTGAACTGATGGATGGCACCCAGGGGGAGGGAGACGGGACGGGACGTCCGCAGAACTGGACTGAGGTATTTAGAGAGCGGAGCGAGGAGGGCGGGATTACACAAGACAGAGAAATAAGCACAGCTCCTCAGCACAGAGTGCCTTCAGTTCCCACCTCCAGGGAGGGCAGGCGGGGTTCCCTGCACAGCCCGGGGGAGCCGGTGCTCTTGTGCTGAGGTCTCCCCCGAAGCATCGTAGGGAGCGATGGCCAAGTACCGAGGGGGCCTGTGGGGGTCAAGGGCGCTGCCCAGAGCCCTGCACGGCGGCTGGGCACAACGAGTCTGTGGCTTCCTCCAGTCCCCGGTGACAAGGTTCTCCGAGGAGCCAGTCAGTGCACTTTAAGTCTTCCTGCGAGGAGGCCACTCTGGACATCTGGCCACCTTCCTCAGCATCTGAGATCGGGCATCAGGAACGCAGACACACAGGCCATCCTTACTCCTGGAACCGGAGGCTGCCCTGAGGTGGGGACTTGGAGCTTCGAAGCTGCCTCCTCCGGAGGAAGGAGGTGGGTGTATGGGAGGCTGCGGAATTCGGGGGGACTCACAGGTAGGCAGGATGGGGTTTTGTGCTCCAGCGACCCCGATAAATGAAACTGTGTGAGTGTGTGTGGGAGGGCAGCGCTGGCAGGCATAGTGTCTGCTCTCTGAAGACTCTCCTGACGCCAAAAGCACACACGATGGCAGGCATCTCTCCAGCCAGGAGTCACCGCACCCACGGCTTCAGCAGGCCTTCAGAGGTGAGGGCGTCTGATCATCTCGAACCTCAGTCTCCACTCATTAACGTTCCCAAACTCCAGATTCAGGTATACAACTGCCTGTTGGAGACAGTCATTTTTTTTGGACTCCCAAACCCCTAAAAACACAGTCAGTCTAATATATCAAGTTCCCTTCCAAAATTTGGGACTGCTTGGAAAACAGGGTTTCTTTTTTCTTTTTTTTGAATTGGAGTATAATGGCTTTGGGCTTCCCTGGTGGCTCAGATGGTAAAGATTCCCTGGAGGAGGAAATGGCAACCCACTCCAGTCTTCTTGCCTGGAGACTCCCACGCACAGAGGAGCCTGGCAGGCCGCAGTCCGGGGGTCGCACAGAGTCCGAGGACTGAGCGCACGTCATTGCTTACAATGTTGCGCTAGTTTCTGCTGCACAGCATCCTGAAGCAGCCATAGGGACACACATGTCCCCTCCCTCTTAAACCTCCTCCCACCCCGCTCGGCCATCACACGGCACCGAGCCGAGCCCCCTGGGCGGTAGAGCAACATCCCCCAGCTGTCTATTCGACAGATGGTACTGCGTATATTGGGCTTCCCCGGTGGTGCAGCTGGCAAAGAATCTGCCTGCAATGCAGGAGACCCAGGTTCTATCCCTGGGCGGGGAAGATCCCCTGGAGAAGGGAATGGCAACCCACTCCAGTATTCTTGCCTGAAAAATCCCATGGACAGAGGAGCCTGGCGGGCTACAGCCCATGGGATTGCAAAGACCACACATGACTGAGCATACACACACACACACACACACAGAGCGCACATATATGTCACTGCCACTCTTTCAGTTGGTCCCACCCTCTCCTCCCCCCACTGTGTCCAAAAGTCTGGAGAACAAGTGTTCTTAAATTTCAGGTTCATTACAGCGGTGCGGCTGTAAGCACCGCCGTGCACATGGCGCATGCCTAAGGCCCATACTCACTGCAAGACTAGAATCCGCAACTTCTCTCCAGCTGCCGTCGGCTTTACAGATGGGTCTTGCGCCGTCTGGTCGCCTCTGTGCATGGTCTGCTCGTCCGCACAGGGTCCACCTTCCATCTCGGTTCCGTCGCCCTTCCCTCGGAGACAGCACTCAGCCGCGGCATTCTGTCTGTTCCGCCCACCAAGCGCATTCCTGCCTCGCGAGCCTTGCACTTGCTGTGTTCCCTGCGTCCAACGCTCAGTCCCCGGATAGTCAGGGCAAGGATCCTCCTCCTCTTCACGGCGTGAGAGTTACAGACGTCGGGCAGGAGCGACGGGCCAGCGGTCTCCTCTGCTCACTGTCCACCCTGGGCTCGACCCTTCCCCGCCCTGGGGCTGGGGGAGGAGGAACAGCGTCTCGGACCTGGCTGTCCCCACCACGGCCGGGCCTCAGCGGCTGGACGGAGGAGGGCGGAGCCAGAGGAAAAGTCTGGAAGGATGAAGAGAGAGGAAGATGGAGGGGAGGGAGTGACGGGGCGCAGGACGAGCCCAGGAGACGGAGAAGTCCGCAGGGAGAGAAGGAGTCGCGAAGCGCGGCGACCGAGAGTGTGGGAGAGAGAGTGGGCATCTTGCCCACGTGCGTGTCGCCTGGTCCGTGCGCTCAGCCCTCGTTCTCACAAGGCTTGGGCAGGAGGAGAGACAGAGAGGCGAACGAGGCCGGAACGGGAAGACAAGGGAGGGGAGAGAAACGGAGAGAAGTCAGGGAGGGGAGGAAGGGCAGAGGGCGAGGGGGGAATCAGCGATTCCGGAGAGGATCCGCAGCCGGAGACGCGACGGGGAGACGGCGCCAGAAAGAGCAGGTGAGCGGACGGGGCGGGAGAGGCCCAGGGGAAGGCCCGGCGCCCAGCCGCTCAGCCCCCCGGGGCCCGCGGGGGAGCCTCGGGGTCCCGGGTCTCCCCCAGGACGGGCCGGGCCGCCGGGAACCAGGCGGGGACCGCGGGCTTCCCGCTGCGGCGCTTGCTGCGGACGGCACTCCGGGCGCCGCCGGCCACGGCCTGGGCCAGCGCCCCGCTCCCGCAGGCTCCGGCGCACGTGCGGGCCGGCCGGGGCGCAGCTCCGCGTGGGCCTCTCCCGGGGCCGCTGCGAGGCTCTCCTGGCCGGGATGGCCCTTCTGCCCCGGCCGGCCCCCGGAGGACCGCTTCTTCTGCGAGCTGCCCGCCGCGCCGAGGACGCGGGCGCAGACACCGCGGCCGACCGCACGCTGTCTCCGGCCTGCGCGCGCCCATCTTCGCCGGCCCTTTGGCCTTCGTCCTCGCCTCCTACGCCTCGATCCCGGCGGCCGTGGGCCGCCTGCCCTGCGCCCAGAGCCGCCTCCAGGCGCTGTCCCCCTGCGGTTCCCACCTGGCCGCGCTGGGGCTCTTCGACGGCACAGGGACCGCCCTGGACCCGCGGTCCCGGGGCTCCCGCGCGCCCCGCCGAGCGCCACAAGCTGCTGGCTGTTCTCTGCCTCGTCGTCGCGCCCGTCCTGAACCCGCTCATCGACAGCCTTCGGAACCGCGAGGTCCACGCGGCGGCCGCTCTGCCCCGGCCGGGCTCCGGGGGTCAGGAGCGAGGGGCTGACCCTGGGGACACGCGGACCCTGACCCGGGAGCCCCCTCCTGGCTCAGATGCGTGGCTCTGTGATCGTGCGCGCCCCGACTCTGTCCCTCCCAGTCTCTGCGCGTTTTGGTGCGCTCAGCCTCGAGGGACCCGCTGGGCCCAAGTCAGCGGCCCACCAACATGTCTATAGAGGGCCAGAGAGGAAATATTTTCAGCCTTACCAGCTGTTGTTCTCTGTTGGTACTGCTCAGCTCTGCCATCACAGCCCGGAAGCCACAGGGGATCCGCGGATGAAAGGACTGTGTTCGCCAAAAGCTCTCTGCTGTTACTCAGTCGCTAGGGACTCTTTGTGACCCCGTGGACGGCAGCACCAGACTTCTGTGTCCCTCACCAGCTCCCAGAGTTTGCTCAGACTCATGTCCATCGAGCCAGTGATGCCATCCGACCATCTCATCTTCTGTTGCCCCCTTAAATGCTCATTAGGGATGTCGAAACTTGAATTTTATATAAATGCTCACCGTTCACAAACTATTACTCTTCTAATTTTGTTTCCAATCATCTAATAATGTGAAATCTGTGGAGACTTTTTCTTTTCTTTTTTTTACTTGAGGACGGTAGACAACGGGCAAAGGGCCACAGTTCGCTGAATGAAAGACTGACCCAGGGACTTCCCCAGTCGTCAAGTGGTTAGGACTCCCAGGTTCCATCCCTGGGTGGGGAACTAAGATCTTGCCTGGCTGTGCAGCAAGGCAAACAAAACAAAGTAAAAACAAACAACAAAAAGGGGAGCAGCGCCTCAAGTGGCGGGAAGAGCAAGTGCAAAGGCCCTGAGGTGAGCAGATAAGGCAAGTTCCTGGGTCATGAAGTCTCTGAAGCTGGACTTAGAGAGCAAGACCAGAGGGATCTGGTGCTTGAGAGGTGGCCGTGAACCGGCTCACAAGGGACCCTGTAAAAGGGAGGCAGCGCTGCAAACAGCAGGCGGCCCTAGTGGTAAAGAGCCCCTCCGCCAGTGCAGGAGACTTGAGAGAGGCGGGTTCTGTCCCTGGGTGGGGAAGATCCCCTGGAGGAGGGCACGGCAACCCGCTCCAGTATTCTTGCCTGGAGACTCCCATGGACAGAGCAGCCTGGCGGGCTACAGTCCATGGGGTTGCAGAGTTGGACACAACTGAAAGGACTTAGCATGCACGCAGGGTGCACACACCAGGGGAAGCGTGTTTCACTGGCAGGACAGCAGTGCAAAGGCCCTGAGGCCCAACCAGGCACTGAGAGTGGACCTCAGGGATGCAGAGTCTGAGAGGTGTGGACCTAGGCCAGCCAGGGCCGCCCAGCCTTGGTAAGGCCCTGGGGTCTCACCCCACGTTCACCGAGCCTGCAAGGCGGGTCCTGCTTGTGGGGGTGCAAGCATCCAATTTACCGATCTGACCTCCTTGAAGTCTCAGAATGCTTTGAAATTCTAACAACACCCGGAATCAGCTCATAGAGAATAATAAAATTTATGTTCACCTTAAATAAGAAATTTCGATTTGGTTCAAACGTACAATTTAGAAGTTTGATCCATTATATTATCTTTAAAAAGCTAATATAAAAGAGGTAGGAGTCTGTTATTAAAACAAAAGGACTAAATCTCAAACAATAACAACAGAAAAACCAACCCTGTTTTGTCTACTAGCCTGTCTAGTTAGATTTCCCCTTTAGTAAGACCCTCTCCCTGGGCTTACCAGGTGGCACTAGTGGTAAAGAACCTGCCTGTCAGTGCAGGAGACATAAGAGATGCAGGTTCGATCCCTGGGTGGGGAAGATCCCCTGGAGGAGGACATGGCCACCCACTGCAGTATTCTCGCCTGGAGAATCCCATGGACAGAGGAGCCAGGTGGGCTACAGCCCATGGGGTCTCAGAGTCAGACATGACTGAGGGGATTAAACACACACACACACTCACACACACTCACACACTCACGCTCACTCTCACACACACACTCACTCACACTCTCTCTCACTACAGCCCATGGGGTCTCAGAGTCAGACACGACTAAGGGGATTAAACACACACACACACACACTCACACACACACACACACTCTCTCACACACACACTCACACACACACTCACACACACTCTCTCTCACTATAGCCCATGGGGTCTCAGAGTCAGACACAGCTGAGGGGATTAAACACACACACACACTCACACACTCACTCACTCACACACACCCACACACACTCACACACACACTCACACACACTCACACACACACTCTCACACACACTCATGCACACACACACACTCATATATGACGCCCCCTCTCTGTGCAGAGGCCAGGCAGGTGCAGTTTTCCCGTACCTCCTCCCTCCCCCAGGCCCCTTCATTCCCCTGGGTCTGTGCCCAAGGCCACCTTGCCAACCAGGGCCTTGCCGGCGACATCACCCCCTGGGCTCTGCTCGGATGCCCACGCTGGCCCTGCTGCTCGCTGCGCTCTCCCCACCTGCATCCCTGCTCACTCCGCTGGGCACCTGTGCTCCCGCCCTGCACATACCCTGGTCCTTCTTGCTATACCAGCCAGCCCTGCTGGATACCTGCCTCCCCTGGACATTACGCCCCAGCTGCTGCAGCCCAGGGCGGCGTCTCCCCCGTGGGTGGTGCCCGGCAGCTGCTCCAGTGCTGTCCTGTGTCTTGGGCAGGGGCCCCCTGACCCTCGTGGCCGGGGGGCACTGCGTGGCCATCTGCAGGCACTGCACTCTGGGGCCATCGCAAGCCCGCAGCTCTGCCAGCTCCTGGCTGCTGCCTGCTGGCTGGCCGGAGTCCCCATGTCACTGGTCCTCACCATCCGGCCGTCTGCTTCCCCTTCAGTGAGCCCCCAGTGTCCACTGCGGCTGTGACACCGCCCGTCTGCTGAGCCCCGTGTGTGTGGACGTGTTTGTGTTCCAGGACGATACACTGGTGGCCACAGCACTGGTCATCACGGTTCCCTTCTTTCTGAGAGACATGTCCTACACCAAGATTCTGGCCACGGTGCTCCGGAGGCCAGCGGCCCTGTCCACGTGTGCCTCCTACCTCGTTGCATTAGTTCTGCTTTATGGCACAACAGAGGTCATCCACCCATGACCCAAGGCCAGCTGTTCCCCAGACAGCAAGCAGGTGATGTCCTGTTCCTCCACCCTGGTGACCACCAAGCTCGTTTCCTCATCTACAGCCTTCAGAACAAGGAGGTGAAGGCTGCCCTGGGCCGACTGTGCTGTCCTTACCAGGGGCCTGGATTCCAGGAATGACCTTTTCAGGACGACATTTCAGAGTCCGGAATTGTCAATGTCCGACTTTGCTGAGGGTCTGTGTACAGATATGTGATGCACTCTGATCTGATTTTTTCTTTTTCTGGGAAGTGTGCTTTTTCCTCAAAGTCATAACAGCGCTGATTTCACCTTTCTGTACAAGAAAAGGCACAGACCGAGTGCTCATGATGTTTGGTAGTGGTGGGCAAATGAAACTAATTTGGGTCAACTAGAGTGTATCAGTCAGCGACTGGCACAAAACTGCTATGTAACAAACCGCCCTAAAAATGTAGTGTCTTAAAATGGTCATTTGTCCTCAAGAGTCTTCAGTCAGCTAGGGGGTTAGCTAATGTCTTGTGGGGTCATTTGAATGGCTCTTCTGGTCTTGGTTAGGCTTGCTTGTGCAAATGAATGAGTGCTGACTAATGTGGGTGTGGCTTACTTAGAGACACCCTGGTTTATACTTCCTGTCTTTATTCTAGGACCAGAGGACTAGATCAAGCATGAGTTTTCTCATTACAATAGCTGAGTGAGAAGGTCCCAGTTGGGGGATGGAATTTCAAAGCTTTGGTAAGGTCACAAAACACAGGTCCCATTGTTGTACAGTTGCTAAGTTGTGTCCTGCTCTTTGTGACCCCATGGGCCATAGCTTGCCAGGCTCCTCTGTCCTCCACTTTCTCCCAGGGTTTGCTCAGATTTATGTCCATCAAGTCAGTGATGCCATTTAAGCATCTCATCCTCTGTCGCCCCTTCTCCTCCTGCCTTCAGTCTTTTCCACCATCAGGGTCTTTTCCAATGAGTCGGTTCCTTGCATCAGATGGCCAAAGTATTAGAGCTTCAGCTTCAGCATCAGTCCTTCCAATGAATAGTCAGGGTTGATTTCTTTTAGGATTGACTGGTTTTAACCCCTTTCAGGTCCCATGGCCAAAGTCATATTCATGGGGGAAGGAAGTACATACTATCTGGGGGAGGAACAGTGAAGTTACTTGACAAATAACCTTGATATAGGGAAGAGTGAGGAACTGGGAGCATTAGAATCTACTTCAGAGAGCCCGACAGTTCAGTCCAGCTCAGTCACCATGTCCGACTCTTTGTAGACCCATGGACTGCAGCACACCAGGCCTCCCTGTCCATCACACTCCCGGAGTTTACTCAAACTCATGCCCATTGAGTCAGTGATGCCATCCAACAATCTCATCCTCTGTCGTCTCCTTCTCCTCCTGCCCTCAATCTTTCCTGGCATCAGGGTCTTTTCAAAGAGTCAGTTCCTTGCATCAGGTGGCCAAAGGATTGGAGTTTCAGCTTTAACATCAGCCCTTCCAATGAATATTCAGGAGTGATTTCCTTTAGGATGGACTGGTTGGATCTCCTTGGAGTCCAAGGGACTCTCAAGCATCTTCTCCAACACCACAGTTCAAAAGCATAAATTCTTAAGCACTCAGATTTCTTTATAGTCCAATTCTCACATCCATAAATGACCACTGGAAAAACCATAGCCTTGACTAGACGGACCTTTGTTGGCAAAGTAATGTCTCTGCTTTTTAATATGCTGTCTAGGGTGGTCATAATTTTCCTTCCAAGGAGTAAGCGTCTTTTAATTTCATGGCTGCAGTCACCATCTGCAGTGATTTTGGAGCCCAGAAAAATAAAGTCTGACACTGTTTCCACTGTCTCCCCATCTATCTGCTATGAAGTGATGGGACCAGATGCCATGTTCTTCGTTTTCTGAATGTTGAGCTTTAAGTCAACTTTTTCACTCTCCTCTTTCACTTTCATCAAGAGGCTCTTTAGTTCCTCTTCAGCTTCTGCCATAAGGGTGGTGTCATCTGCATATCTGAGGTTATTGATATTTCTCCTGGCAATCTTGATCCCAGCTTGTGCTTCATCCAGCCCAGCGTTTCTCATGATGTACTCTGCATAGAAGGTAAATAAGCAGGGTGACAATATACAGCCTTGACGTACTCCTTTTCCTGTTTGGAACCAGTCTGTTGTTCCATGTCCAGTTCTAACTTTTGCTTCCTCACCTGCATACAGGTTTCTCAAGAGGCAGGTCAGGTGGTCTGGTATTCCCATCTCTTTAAGAATTTTCCACAGTTTGTTGTGATCCACACAGTCAAAGGCTTTGGCATAGTCAATAAAGCAGAAATAGATGTTTTTCTGGAACTCTATTGCTTTTTTGAAGGTCTAATGAATGTTGGCAATTTGATCTCTGGTTCCTCTGCCTTTTCTAAAACCAGCCTGAACATCTGGAAGTTCACAGTTCACGTGCTTTTGAAGCCTGACTTAGAGAATTTTGAGCATTACTTTGCTAGCATGTGAGATGAGTGCAATTGTGCAGTAATTTGAGCATTCTTTGGCATTGCCTTTTTTTGGAATTGGAATGAAAACTGACATTTTCCAGTCCTGTGGCCACTGCTGCGTTTCCCAAATTTACTGACATATTGAGTGCAGTACTTTCACAGCATCATCTTTTAGGATCCGAAATAGCTCAACTGGAATTCCATCACTTTCACTAGCTTTGTTCATGGTGACGCTTCCTAAGGCCCACTTGACTTCACATTCTAGGATGTCTGGCTCTAGGTGAGTGATCACACCATCGTGATTATCTGGGTTGTGAAGATCTTTTTTGTACAGTTCTTCTGTGTATTCTTGCCACCTCTTCTTAATATCTTCTGCTTCTGTTAGGCCCATACCATTTCTGTCCTTTATTGAGCCCATCTTTGCATGAAATATTCCCTTGGTATCTCCAATTTTCTTGAAGAGACCTCTAGTCTTTCCCATTCTATTGTTTCCCTCTGTTTCTTTGCACTGATCACTGAGGAAGGCTTTCTTATCTCTCCTTGCCATTCTTTGGAACTCTGAATTCAAATGGGTATATCTTTCCTTTTCTCCTTTGCTTTTCGCTTCTCTTCTTGTATTCTTTGATTGTATTCTTTGCAGCCAAAGGTGGAGAAGCTCTATACAGTCAGCAAAAACAAGACCGGGAGCTGACTGTGGCTCAGATCATGAACTCATTACTGCCAAATTCAGACTTAAATTGAAGGAAGTAGGGAAAACTACTAGACCATTCAGGTATGACCTAAATCACATCCCTTACGATTATACAGTGGAAGTGACAAATAGATTTAAGGGACTAGATCTGATAGACAGAGCGCCTGAAGAACTATGGACTGAGGTTCGCGACACTGTACAGAAGAGCCTGACACTGAGAATTTTGTTCAGACTTCTCTTCACCCAGAGACTTGGAGGGTGAAGATGTAGGTTTGTATAACTAATAAGGACCCTCTGTGTAGCGCAGGGAACTCTGCTCGATACTCTCATGGCCTAGGTGGGAAAAGAGTCTGTGAAAGAGTGGACATATGTGTATATAGAAATTTATATACCGATACATTTTTTTAAAAGAATTACCGATGATCCTACCTGCAGGGCAAGCAAAGGAGACACGTAAACATCAGACTTTTGGACACAGTGGGAGGAGGAGAGGGTGGGACGATTTGAGAGAATAGCATTGAAACTATACAGGACTATATGTAAGATAGACAGCCAGGGGGAGTTTGGTGTAAGATGCAGGGAACCCTAAGCCAGTGCTCTGTGACAGGCTGCAGGGATGGGGTGGGGAGGGAGGGGACACACGTGTGCCCATGGCCGATCCATGTGGATGTACGGTGAAAACCGTCAGAATATTGCCGAGTAATCATCCTCCAGCTAAAAGGAATTAACTTTAAAAAAGAAATTCATCAATAAAACATTTTTGAAAAGATGTAAGCTTGAAGATGTCAGCAACTACCTACTCTTTAGTGGGCGAGTCCCTTCATGATGGAGTCAATGCAAAGAAAGTCAGAATCAATGGCGGGGAGGAGAAAGATGCGGTGCTAATGACTCTGTTGAGTGTTGGGGTCCAGGCACGCCTGGAGGCTGTTCCACCCTTGGGACTTCTTACGTGAACCAATAAATTCACTTTTCACTGAAGCCATGTTGGGTTGTTGTTCGGGCTGTTTTAGTGACCTTATTTACTGATTTCATTTCCAATAACTAATGTGGCATGTAAGTTACCTTATTTCTTCTCTCAAGCTCATTAGGAATTTTTTTTGAAATATGGGGAACTCGCTGGAGGTCCAGTGGTTAAGACTCCTTGCTCCCACCATGCGGGGCTGGGATTTGATCCCTGGCCTGGGAACTAAGATCCTGCATGCTCCTTGGTGTGGCCAAAATAAATAAATAAAAACTAAAATATCAGTTAAAAAGGGACTTTTAAAAATATAAGTAGGTGTATCAGAGAGGTTTTCAGCTCCTAGACAACCAGTGGTGGGCTCTAGTTTTATAGAAGGAAGAGTTTCTCGCTCATCTCTGTGCTCCAGGATCTCAGTGAAGGGCCTGTGATCTGGGGAGACATCAGTCAGTGCTTGATGGCCTGGACTAATGGAGGCTCTGAGGCTGACTTCGCTTTGCTCCTCCTCCCTTCAAGCCTCTCAGAGCGTCTGTAAAAAGCATTCTCTGCTCTGTGCCTTCTCCAAATCTACAGAGACCGTAGAAGGTCTCTGAGGTCCGGAGCTCCAGGTTAAGCCTGCCTCCCTCTCACCATGCCAGCAGCTCAGAGCCGCCAGACCTGCAAAGACAAGCAAGGGCGGAAGCGGTGGGCGCCTTGCTCAGGACCAGGTCCTCCCGTGATGGACTGAGCGGCACTTCCTCCAGCCCTCGGCGTCTCCTCCTCTGGGCAGGAGCCCGGTCCTCCTGGAACCAGAGCCTCTAGGTTCAGAGTCAGCAAGAAGGAATCTGGACCTCTTAACCTTCAGCCATCAAATGAAGAGACCCCATGCGATCCTTTGGGGGTGAGGAGAAGAGACCCCAGAAAGAAACTTTCTCTTACAGAACACCCAAGCTGTACCAGGTACTGACTTGAGATACTTTAGATGTGTTAACTGATTTGACCCTCGCCCAGGGGTTAACCTCCATATCACATGTTAATTCACAAGGCACAGATGGGTCAGCGAGCTTGTTGAAGACGAGACCATTACAGAGAGATAGCTTGGGTTTCTCTCTCTTTTTTTGGCCGTGCTGGGTCTCCACGGCTCTGAGGGCTTTCCCTCTTGCTGTGGCGCGCGGGGGCCACCCTCCAGTCACGGCGCCTGGGCTTCTCTCGTTGCAGCTCCTGGGTGCTGAGCACAGGCTCAGTAGCTGTGGCTCATGGGCTTAGCTGCCCCACAGCATGTGGGAGCCTCCTGGACTGGGGATCGAACCCCTGTCTCCTGCACTGACCGGCGGATTCTTCACCACTAAGCCACCAGGAGAGACCAAGAGATATCTTGTTCCTTGTGTCTATCTGACTACAAAAGTCCTTGCTCCGGACCACTGCGTCCTACCATCCCCAGAGTTCTTGCATGTGGTGTCTATTAGTATACATAATTTACTAATGATAAGGGAAAGACCATAGCTCCCAAATTACGGAGGCGGTGTTAATGGATTAAGTAACGTTTCTAGAGTTGCGTGATGGAAATTTCTCGAGCACTTTGAGGCTGAAACCCAGGTTCATTCACGTCCTTACATCCACCACTCATGCTGCACTGCTTCTTCGCACAAAACCCTTAATAAATATTCACGAAGTGAAGTGGAATGAAATCCTATCAAAAGGGAAGGGGCTTTTGTGGGGGAGAATGGATACATATATATGTATGGTTGAGTCTCTTTGCAAGTTCACCTGAAACTATCACAACACTGTTAGTTAGCTATACCCCAATACAAAGTAAAAAGCAAAAAAAAAAAAAAAAATCAAAAATTTCTACCAGTCAAGAGTCAGTTTTCTGTGAATTTCTTGGTGGTCCAGAGGTTAGGACAACACACTTCCACTGCAGGGGACATGGGTTCGATCCCTGGTTGGGGAAGTAAGGTCCCACATGCCATGTGGCATGGCTAGAAAAATAGAAAAAGAAAAAAGAGCTTTCCAATGAGAGAAAGTCTGAGTTTCATTCAGGACAATAGAATTTGACACCAGTTCTGGGTTAAAACTCTGAGGCCAAGCTTAACTGCCACACTCTACTGCCCCTTTTTCTGCAGCCTAGAGATTATATTGTTCAAGGGGTCAATGACTACTTATAATTTGAATAACATAAAACAGGCTTGAAGAGGTTAAGCAGAATATGCAAGGAGGCAATGGAGGCAGAAAATATTGTGGCCTGAATTCTTCTGAGAGTGAGTGCTTATTCAACATCATGTCTCCTTCAAAATTAGCATAGATGTTAAAAACGATCCACGAATAAAAAATATTTGGGGAGATGGAATAGTCTCTGAATACTCTAGTTTTGGGATTCAGGAGACTAACGTGAGGCTTTGTTGGGTGTATTTATAGTTTTTCTATAAATTACCCGTGAGCATTTTGGTTAACCTGAAGTCCTAAGTGAGGGAGGGTGACTCTGACCTCTGCTGCGTTGTTACTTGTGACGGACGACTGTAAAAGCCTGATTTCCCAAGGTTTCGTGCTGACCGCTCCTTCCCTACCTCTCCATCCTCATCTTCTGGCTCCTCTTTGTTGTGGTCTATAGTGGATTCATTTATTTTGTTAATAATTGCTACAATTTATAAGTCTCAGTTACCCTGAAGATATGCTATTCCTTCAGTAGAGATGATTAGCAAATGGAGCATTTCAGTTTTCCTCAGAGATAAAGAGAAGCCTCAGGAGACAAAGATGAAGCTTCTTATATGGAAGTTCATGCATTCTAAATGTCAGCGTCTTAATATACTCTAAACTCTTCTTAAAGGGAGTTAGTGCAAATAGCCTCAAATGTGCTTCCAGTTATATTTCAATGTGTTTTTTCCTAGATAAGCAGGTTGCACATGCATGAACAAGTTATGAAGCCTAACTATGAATAATTATAGACGGTGCTTTTCACTGAGTGTGGGCTTCCCAGGTGGCTCAGGTGTAGAGAATCTGCCTGTGTTGCAGGAGAATGGGTTTGATCCCTGGGTGGGGAAGGTCCCCTGGAGAAGGGAATGGCAACCCACTCCAGTCTTCTTGCCTGGAGAATCCCATGGACGGAGGAGCCTGGTGGGGGGGGGGCTACAGTCCCCATGTCCCAAAATAGCTGGATATGACTGAGCGAGTAAACAACAACATTTGTTGAGCATAAACATAAGAACTCCATGAAGTGTGAATAAATGGGCATGATACATCTGCAGTTGAGAACACCACAACCCAACTAGTTGTTGTCTTCATGATGGCTACTGAATCCTTGTCCAGCCACTACAGTTGCCAGATGTACCCTGACCGACATAAATTAGCTCTATATACATGTGAAACTTTGAGCTCTGTATCCTATATCCCTGTAGAATATTTGCTCACTGAGCCCAGCCGCAAAGACCTCCTCAGGACCCGTGATAACTGCCATCTCTCTCATGCTAGGCTCTTGGCGCTCGCTGTCCTTTCTGCCCGTGGGGCTGCTCCCCTCAGCTCTGTGCATGTACAGATCCTCCCCACCCTCTACGTCTCTGTTCAAACGGCGTCTTCTAGGGTCACGTGCCTCGTGGTCAGAACTAACGTAGCCAGATACCCGCCCATCCCCACCCCATCTAATTCTCGGAAGTTGGAATTCAGACTTTGCTTAATAAAGTCTATTTCCACCTATAACTCTGAAGCCCATGGAAATAGACACATTCCCTCCTAGGGCCCGATACAATCTCTTCCCACCAGATACTATCAGAAGTCCTACATCCTAAGGGGTTTTGTGAAGAACACATGAGTTGCTAGTGCTGGGGCTGCTGTAGAGGAAACGCATGATAAACGTGGGACCGTGTGTTCATCAGCTTCGGCGTTTCTTAAATATTTCTTCATTTGCTTTCGGCTGTGCTGGGTCTTAGTTGCTGTCCTCGGTCTTCCTATAGTTGCAACCAGCGGGGGCTGCTCTCTAGGTGCGGTGCACGGCTTCTCTGTGCAGGGGCTTCTGTTGCAGAGCATGGGCTCTAGGGTGCCGGGGCTTCAGTAGTCAGCAGTTCCTGGGCTTGAGAGCACAGATTACATCACTGGGACACGGGCCCTTAGTTACTCTGTGGCAGGTGGGATCTTCCCAGACCAGGGATCGAACCCATGTCTCCTCCATCGGCAGGCAGGGTCTTGACTGCCATGCCACCAGGGAAGCCCCTGTTTGTTTGTTAAATAAATCCAAAACCTCCATAAGAGGTTCTTCTCCCTGCATGCACGTTACCTATGGGGTGAAGCCCAAATGCACTGTCGTCTTGGCACTCAAGCTACCTGTTAGCGTTCCCTTTGGTTCACTCATCTTCATCACACCACAGTCATCACCCCCAGACGCTGTGTTGGGATCTGAGGACTGAATAGACAGATCAGACCTGCTCTCAGCAGGATCGTCACGATGTCTTGGGATAGCTTAGGAGACACCTCCTGTGGAACTGGTGGTTACGATGCCTCCACACCAGAGACTATTTGGCAGCTTTTAAAGGGATGAGGTCAGCTCCAGGCTGCTACAGAATCAGCTTCAAGACATGTTATTAGTGAACATTCAGGATGCAGAATGTATGTCTAGTATGCTGCTCTTCATGTTTATCGGGGCCACGCATCTACAAACAATGGTGATGACAAGATCTATTTCTCAGGACCTCCCTGGTCATCCATAGTAAAGAATCTGCTTTTCAATGTAGGGGACGTGGGTTCAATTCCTGGCTGGGGAACTAAGATCTCACGTGACTCAGGGCCAGGAAGCCCAAGCTTCACAGAAAGAGAAGCCCTCATGCCACAACAAAGACCCAGCACAGCCAAACAAACAAAACAAAAACAGGACCAAGATCTATTTCTTGAGGATCCCCCAAGAGACTGGTCAGGTGGTTGCCTCAAAAGAAGGTCTAAGGACAATATGTCAGCTGTTAGAGTGACATTGACTTGATTTTTTTAACCTCGAGATGTATTATATGAGAAAATACAATGCCTATTGCTAATGAGAATGGAGAGAGAGAGACTGTCTCTGATCATAGGTAAGAACACTGAAGTGATGGTTGTCAGGCCACATAAGGTCTTGGGACCAAATATGGCAGCTGCAGTTTTGAACATCATCTGGCTGGTGTTGGTCGAAGAGAGGATGGCCAAGGGGCTTTTTGCACACCGTCTTCTGTTGACAGGCTCACTTAGCGTTGTGCAAAACAGTGGTCACTACGGAGAAGGGCTGGGAAGGCTTGGCCCATGACAAGTGGTTGAAGGACAGGAGACGCTTCACATTTGCAATTGTGATTCCTTTGCTCAGAATGCCGTCCCTATCTTTTCCCATGTGGGGTCTCTCAGCTCATGTGTTACACCACTGACTGTGTTAGCTTTTGTAATCCCCAGTGCCTTATCTCAGGACCCTTCATGCACTTCACCACAACCTTAATCCCTTCAAAAAGGCTTTGCCTTTTATTGGCTTTTTTCTTCATTATCTGTTTTCCTCACAAGTCAGCACACTGCAGATACGGACTGTATCTTTCTTCTTCACTCATGTATTCTTGAAAGCGTTAGTTGCTCAGTCACGTCTGACTCTTTGTGACCCCATGGACTGCAGCCTGCCAGGCTTCTCTGTCCATGGGATTCTCCAGGCAAGAATACTGGAGTGGGTTGCCATTTCCTTCTCCAGGGAATCTTCCTGACCCAGGCATCAAACCCGGGTCTCCTGCATTGCAGGCAGATTCTTTACCATCTGAGCCAGCAGGGAGCCTAAGGAACCACTTAAATTTAGAAAATCAAGCCATGCAGAGTGCCCAGTCTGGAGACAGAGGTTTTGACGCTTCAACTTTTAGGTGTCATTTTCAGCTGAAATAGGTTGATACTCTGGACATTGTCAATAGCATTGCCCTAAAAATAGGGGTGCAAGTATCATTTCACATTATGATTTTCCTGGGATCCAAGTTAAGGAGTGGGCTGGTTGGACAGGTAGTAACTCTGTATTTATTGTCTTTGGTCGGTGGTTGGTGAGAGGTGATACCTCATTATAATTTTGATTTGCATTTCTGTAAGATTTCAGGAGGTGAAATTTTTCCACTAATTTTTTTTTTTAAGCAGTGTGAGTAAAACTGACCTCCCAGAGTGGCCTCTTGATTGTCTGCCCTGTTTTGAATCTCTCTCCAGGACCTACCCGAGGATCTTTGTTGAGGACAACTGTTTTCTCCCTCTGCCCTCCTGGCTGCTGAATATGAAGACCCCAGTAAAGAGATGTTTTCAGTTCATGTGCCACGTGGGTTTTTTGTTTGTTTGTTTGTTTAGTAGTTTAGTTCTTTTTCCCCTTTGGAGTAAACTTGATTTCTGTTGTTCTGTTTGTTTTGGGTTTACGGGAACGTGATTGAGTTCTACACAG
Organism: Hydropotes inermis; assembly: GCA_020226075.1. Classification (NCBI taxonomy): domain Eukaryota; kingdom Metazoa; phylum Chordata; class Mammalia; order Artiodactyla; family Cervidae; genus Hydropotes; species Hydropotes inermis. The sequence continues at coordinate 59,541,383 of CM035288.1, forward strand.
ATGTACACCTATTCTGTTCTTCTTAGGGGTCTTTTCCCATATAGGTTCTCTCAGTGTGTTCAGTAGTCTTCCTTGTTCTATTTAGTAGGTCCTTTTGTTTTATCTTTGATAATAGATAGTGTATATGTGTTAATCCCAACCTCTTAATGTCTCCCTTCCCCTACCTTTTATTTTAATTATCATAAATGGGTTTTCTCAGTCTGTGTGTAGATGGACCAGCTACTCTTCATTTTTCTATTGATGGACATTTTGGTTGATGCTGTCAATATTGTCAACAGCGCTGCCTTGAAAATAGAGTTGCAAGTATCATTTTACATTATGATTTTCTCTGGCTCTAAGGCAAGGGGTGGGCTTGCCAGATCATGTGGTGGCTCTATATTTACTGTTTTAAGGAATCTCCATACTGTTTTCCTTTGTGGCCGCACCCACCCATTTCCCTCCCCACCCACACTGTAGGAGGATTCCCTGTTCTCCTCACCCTTGGCAACACCGAATCTTTGCAGCTCTTTCGGAGGATGGCCATTCTGACCGGTGTGTGTTGAAATGTTGCTGCAGTTTTGATTGGCATTTTTCTAACAGTGACACTGAGCATCTTTCATGGGCTTTATGGCCATCTGGATGCCTTCTTAAGACAAAGTCTGTTTAGATCTCTGGCCTATTTTTCTATTGAGTCGATTGTTTTATGAGCTGAATGAACTCTTTGCTTGTTTGGAGGTGAATAAATTGTTCTTAAATTTTATCACAACCATTTTTCCCCATTTGAGGGTTGTCTTTTTCTTTCATTTAGAATTTCCCTTGTTGTGCAAAAGCTTTTGAGGTTACTTTTATTGAGTTTTGTTATTTTTCATTTTTCTAAGAGTGAAACCAAAAAGTTGCTGTGATTGATTTCAAAACCTGTTCTGCCCATATTTTCCTCAATAAGTTTAGAGTATCCATCCCTCCGTGTAGCCCTTTAAGATATTTGGAGTTTCTTTTCTGTATAAGCTTAGGGAGAGACATAATTTTATTCAGTTTTCCCTTGTTTAAGAAATCTCCATACTGTCCTCTGTTCTGGCTGTCAATTTACATTGCCAGCATCAATATAGGAGAATTAATTTTTCCCCAAAACCTCTCCACCATTTACTGTTTGTAGACTTTTTTTTAAGGCGGAAAGTGCATTTTACTTTATTTTTAAAATTGATTTATTTATTTTAATTGGAGGCTAATTACTTTTCAACACCGCAGTGGTTTTTGCCATACACTGACATGAATCAGCTATGGGTGTACATGTGTCCCCCATCCTGAACGCCCCTCCCACCTCCTTCCCCACCCCATCCCCATGGTTGTCCCAGTGCACGGGCTTTGAGTGCCCTATTTCATGCATTGAACTTGGTGATCTATTTCAAATATGGTAATATACATGTTTCAATGCTATTCTCTCAAGTTATCCTACCCTGACCTTCTCCCACAGAGTCCAAAAGTCTGTTCTTTACATCTGTTTCTCTTTTGCCATCTCCCATATAGGGTCATCATTACCATCTTTCTAAATTCCATATATAAGCATTAGTATACTGTATTGGTGTTTTTCTTTCTGGCTTACTTCACTCTGTATAATGGGCTCCAGTTTCATCCACCTCATTAGAACTGATTCAAGTGTGTTTTTTGTAATAGCTGCGTAATATTCCATGGTGTATATGTACCACAGCTTCCTTATCCATTCATCTGCCAATGGATATCTAGGTTGCTTCCATGTCCTGGCTATTGTAAACAGTGCTGCGATGAACATTGGGGTACACATGTCTCTTTCAGTTCTGGTTTCCTTGGTGTGTATGCCCAGCAGTGGGATTGCTGGGTCATATGGCAGTTCTATTTCCAGTTTTTTAAGGAATCTCCACACTGTTCTCCATAGTGGCTGTACTAGCTTGCATTCCCACCAACAGTGTAAGAGGGTTCCCTTTTTTTCACACCCTCTCCAGCATTTATTGTTTGTAGGCTCTTTGATAGCATCCATTCTGACCAGTAGGAACTGGTACCTCATTGTGGTTTTGTTTTGTTTTGTTTTCTCGTTGTGGTTTTGATTCGCATTTCTCTGTTAATGAGTGATGTTAAACATCTTTTCATGTATCTGTTAGCAATCTGTATCTCTTCTTTGGAGAAATGTCTGTTCTTTGGCCCAATTTTTGATTGGGTCATTTATTTTCCTGGAATTGAGCTGCATGAGCTGCTTGTATATTTTTGAGATTAGTTCTTTGTGAGTTGCTTCATTTGCTATTATTTTCTCCCATTCTGAAGGCTGTCTTTTCACCTTGCTTATAGTTTCATTCATTGTGCAAAACTTTTAAGTTTAATTAGGTCCCATTTGTTTATTTTTTGCTTTTATTTCCATTACTCTGGGAGGTGGGTCATAGAGGATCCTGCTGTGATTTAAGTAAGAGAGTGCTTTGCCTATGTTTTACTCTAGGAGTTTTATAATTTCTGGTCTTGTGTTTAGATATTTAATCCATTTTGAGTTTATTTTTGTGTACGAGGTTAGAAAGAGTTCTATTTTCATTCTTTTACAAATGGTTGACCAGTTTTCCCAGCACCATTTGTTAAAGAGATTGTCTTTTCTCCATTGTATATTCTTGCCTCCTTTGTCAACGAGAAGGTGTCCATAGGTGTGTTGATTTATCTCTGGACTTTCTATTTTGTTCCATTGATCTATATTTCTGTCTTTGTGCCAGTACCATACTGTCTTGATGACTGTGGCTTTGTAGTATAGTCTGAAGTCAGGCAGGTTGATTCCTCCAGTTCCATTCTTCCTTCTCAAGATTGCTTTGGCTATTCAAGGTTTTTTGTAGTTCCATACAAATTGTGAAATTATTTGTTCTAGTTCTGTGAAAAATACTGTTGGTAGCTTGATAAGGATTGCATTGAAACTCTAGATTGTTTTTGGATAGTATACTTATTTTCACTATATTGATTCTTCTAACCCATGAACATGGTATATTTCTTCATATGTTTGTGTCATCTTTGATTTCTTTCACCAGTGTTTTATAGTTTTCTATATGTAGGTCTTTTGTTTCTTTAGGTAGATTTATTCCTAAGTATTTTATTCTTTTTGTCACAGTGATGAGTGGAATTGTTTCCTTAATTTCTCTTTCTGTTTTCTCATTGTTAGTGTATAGGAATGCAAGGGATTTATGTGTGTTAACTTTATTTCCTGAAACTTTACTATATTCATTGATTAGCTCCAGTAATTTTCTGGTGGTGTCTTTAGGGTTTTCTATGTAGAGGATCATGTCATCTGCAAACAGTGAGAGTTTTACTTCTTCTTTTCCAATCTGGGTTCCTTTTATTTCTTTTTCTTCTCTGATTGCTGTGGCTAAAACTTCCAAAACTATGTTGAATAGAGGTGGTGAGAGTGGGCAACCTTGTCTTGTTCTTAACTTTAGGGAAAATGCTTTCAGTTTTTCACCATTGAGGACAATGTTTGCTATGGGTTTATCATATATGGCTTTTATTGTGTTGAGGTATGTTCCTTCTATGCCTGCTTTCTGGTTCACAAATCTACAGCATTTCTCTTCATAACAGCCCATTTCCAAGAGAATTTGGGTTTGCCAGTATCTGAGTTCCCAATAAAATGTGAACATTTTCCCAATATTGTATACTATGTGTCTTTGCAGGAATCAGGATGTTGATAAACCTTGTCTCTCCACAAACAGAGAGATCCCTAGAGTTGGGCAACATGACAAGGGTCCAGGAATTCGTCTTGCTGGGCTTGTCCACGAGCCCAGAAACAAGGGAAGTCCTGTTTGTCATCTTCCTGACCCTCTACCTGCTGACCCTCCTGGAGAATGCCCTCATTGTCTTCCTCGTCTGCAGCCACACGGAGCTCCACAAGCCCATGTACTTCTTCCTGGGCAACCTGAGCTGCCTGGAGATGTGCTACGTGTCCGTGACCATGCCCAGCCTGCTCGCGGGGCTGTGGACGGGACCCTGCCACGTGCCCTTCACAGCCTGCATGACCCAGCTCTTCTTCTTCATCGTCCTCATCTGCACAGAGTGCGCCCTCCTGGCCTCCATGGCCTGTGACCGCTATGTGGCCATCTGCTGCCCACTGCACTACCCGCTGCTCATACGGCCCCAGGTCTGCCGGGGCTTGGCCGGGACTTCGTGGCTTGGTGGGCTGCTGGTCTCGGCGGTCAAGACAGCGTGCATCGCCAGCCTGTCCTACTGCGGCCCCAATATCCTCAACCATTTCTTCTGTGACGTCTCCCCACTGCTCAACCTGTCCTGCACCCACGTGGCCCTGACTGAGCTGGTGGATTTCCTCTCGGCCATTGTCATCTTCTGCGGGACGCTGCTGGTCGCCCTGGCCTCCTACTCAGCGATTGGGGTGACAGTTTTCCGCATGCCTTCCGCCACCGCCTGGCGCAAGGCCTTCTCCACCTGCGCCTCCCACCTGGTGGTGGTAGGCATCTTCTACTCAGCGGCCCTCTTCATCTATTGCCGCCCCAGCCGCATCAGATCCATGGACCTCAACAAGGTGCTGTCGGTCATCTACACGGTGGCCATGCCCATGTGCAATCCAGTCATCTACTGCCTGCGGAACAGGGAGGTCCACACGGCCCTGCTCAGAACTCTCCGCTGGACTTGATCCTGCTTGGGACATTAACCCCCTATCTCCTAATTTACATTTGCTCATGGCTTGAAACACCTTAAGGGATACTGAAAAAGCAAGTTACATACTGAAGGAATACATTTCTCACTTCTCATTATTTCTCACAAAGAAAGTGAAAGTGTAAGTCGCCCAGTCATGTCCAACTCTTTGCGACCCCATGGATTATAGCTGGCCAGGCTTCTCTGTCCATGGAATTCTCCAAGCAAGAATACTGGAGTGGGTTGCCATTTCTTTCTCCAGGGGATCTTCCTGACCCAGGGATCGAATCCAGGTCTCCTGCATTACAGGCAGGTTCTATACTGTTAATATATATTAAGGCTATCCAAGAAGTCTTAATATATATACAAGTTTGAAGCAATCCATGACAAGATCGTAGCCACCCAAGGGAAACGTGAACATTGTCTATGAGAAAGTAGATCATCAAAGATGACTGATAAGTGGCTGGTGACCCTGATGACAAGATGTTTTACTTTATGAGTAAGCCAGAAAAGTAAATCTAACCATCTCATCAGTTTTATTAAGGGAACATTGACAAATATTTATTTCTTAAATGTGTCTATATGTCCCCAAAAGTAGAAATAAATATGTATAAGGACATTCATTGGATCTTTGCTTGTAAAGAAAAATAATAGGAAACAGCCTACATGTCCATCCAGTGCATAAATTAAAAATAGTACATTCATTGTAAGATAAGCATTAGGCTGTTAAAAAGAAATCAGTTTGTATGTTTTGACATGGATATTTGGTTCATATATATATATATATATATATATATGCTAAATTAAAAATAAAATAAAATGTAGTATGACATACTTTTGTATTTTTTTAATTAACTTTTAAGTTTACAAGTGTACATTGAGCCAGAACACCATTTTCTCTGCTCTTCAGATGCCCTGGTGCTTCTCAGAGCAAGTTGTGAACATGTGTTTCCATGAGAACATGCACCCTAGGATTGATTCAATGAAGGCAGGAGCAGTTTCTCATTCATCTTTGTTCTTTTTTTTTTTTTTAATTTTTGGCTGCACCCCATGGCATGAGGGACCTTAGTTCCCAGACAAGGAATGGAACCCTTGCTCCCTGCACTGGAGGGTCTTATCCACTGGACCAACAGGGAAGCCCCTCTCACCCATCTTTATACTCTAGGCTCCAAGCGCAGGGCTAGGCATTTGGGAAGGGATCCATGAATGCACAATGGCCTCAACTAAGGGTGGGTCTGAGGCTAACTTTCCTCGTGTGTGTGTGTGTGTGTGTGTGTGTGCTAAGTCGCTTCAGTCATGTCTGCCTCTTTGCGATCCCATGGACTGTAGCCCCCCAGGCTCCTCTGTCCATTGGATTCTCCAGGCAAGAAGACTGGAGTGGGTTGCCGTGCCCTCCTCCAGGGGATCTTCCCAATCCAGGGATCTAAGCCGAGTCTCTTACATCTCCTGCACTGACAGGCGGCTTCTTTACCACCAGTGCCACCTGGGAAGTCCTCTCCTCCTCTTAAGCCTCTGAAAAGTTATCAAAAAACAAAAACAGATTCCTCTTCTCCAAATCCACAGAGATCGGGGAAGTCTCCAAGGTCCAGAGCACCAGTTTAAGCCTGCCTCCTTCTCACTATGAGGGCAGTCCCCTTAGCAAGTCAGAGCATCCAGAACAACGGAGAGAAACAAGGGTGGGGTGGTTGGTTGAGGTGGGTGCCTCACTCAAGACCAGGAGTGAATCCTTCCAAGATGGATTGGAAGGTCATTGCCTGTTCGTTGGCATCTCCTCCTCTGGGCCCGACCTGCCCAAACACCAGAGCTCCTCCAGGCACAGCATCAGCAGGAAGGGATCTGCGCCTTCAGTCTTTGAGCCATCAGGTGAGGGGACAAACTCCTGCGTGCGGACAAGAACAGTGGAAAGATGTGTTCCTTTATAGGACACCCAAGGCATACCTCGTACCACCTCTAAAAGTTTGTACCTGTCTCTATAGAGAGCATGGACGTGTTCTACTAGACAGGGCTTCTCTGGGCAAGTAGGTAAAGTGGATTCATGAAGAAAATCCAGCTAGCAAGGGAGCGATATCCTGAACGCCACATCTCTCTGGCTCCGAAGTGGTTTTCAACCACCATGTTTTACCACCCCAAGAGATCAGGTGTACAGTAGCTACTATTACATGAACTTGATTAATTGTAAGGGAAGAAAAATTACCCATACATTACAGAGAAGGAAAAGGAAGCTCATGGATGAAATAGCTTTCAGTCACTGTTTGAAAGTTGTCAGTGCCGTTGTCACTGTTGTTCAGTCGCTCAGTCGTGTCCGACTCTTTGTGAGCCCATGGGCTGCAGCACACCGGGCTTCCCTGTCCTTCATTATCTCCTGGAGTTTGCTCAAACTCATGTCCACTGAGTCAGTGATGCTATTTCAGTCTTAGGTTGTTAGAACAAATTAAGTGAAGCAACTGATGGTACATTGCAATACCAAATAAATTACAATTTTTGTCGCTTAGGCTCTGAGAAGCGCTGGGCCCACTGCCTGGCACACAGAAAGAGCTTAATAGATAGTAATCATGTCGCTACTGCATCTGCCATTGTAACATGTGTGCTGACGGGAGTATTAGCATTAAATGTTTACAGTAACCAGGACAGGTGGATAGAGTGCATGGATTACAAATACTATATATAGCTTTTTCCTTTTCCCTTGTTGGTCATAAGACTTTAGGCAAGTCACTTTTACTTCCTGAAGCTCAGTGATCCCCCTTGAATAATAAGATAATGAGAGCAGTTCTTACAGGTTCCTTGAGGCAGATGAATAAAATAACATGAAAAACTCCTAGCACAGTGCCTGGAATGCTGTGTTGAAGAAGAGACTTCAGAAACACTCTGATCTTTGCTACATTGTTCACTGTGGCAAATGACTACAAAACTCTTATACTGCCAAGGCTTCACGTGGACCAGTCCTTGGCCAACTATCCATCCTCATGTCTTTCTGTTCTTCGTGTTCTCTAAGACCGGTCTAAAGTGTGTCCAGTATTTTGCCTGAAGCGTCTTGGCTGTGGACATCTTTGCTCCTCAAGCATTTTTGCCACAATGATTTTCACTGCATAACTGATGGTCCGTTTTGCAATGTGTGTGTGGCCTCTGACTCTTCGAAGCCCTTTGGACTGTAGCCCGCCAGGCTCCTCTCTCCATGGGATTCTCCAGGCAAGAATACTGGAGAGGCTTGCCATTTCCTTTTCCAGGGGATCTTCCTGACCCAGTGATAGAACCAGCATCTCTTGCGTCTTCCGCACTGGCAGGTGGATTCGTTACCCATGAGCCATCGGGGAATAAAAGATTAAATGACTGGCTGACAGTTTGACATGAATGATTCAGCACCAAAGCCTGTCTCAGCTGTGACTGATCCTGGTCACTTCCCAGCTGTGAGGTCTTAGGGCAGTGAATTGACCTGTCTGGGTCCCACATGTGCATTTTGGCATAGAACTGAGAGGGTAACAGGTAGGAAGGCCAGAGGTCCCCAAGCAGCAGGAGAAAATAAACCAAGTGGCAGACGTGTTTTTTCCCCTCTTCTGCTGATGAAACTGGTTTTGCCTAAGACTACCTTTTTTTTTTTCTTTTCTCAAACCTTAGGCTGATAATGGCTCACAAACCAGTACTCATGTCAATTGTTTTATGGCCAGGGATGATACAGCTTGTCCCATCCATCTCAAAAATGCATATTGTGGGAGAAGGGCCTGGGGAGACTCCCTCAGCCTTGAAGTGTTTCTTTTACCTGATTAGAAGCTTGCTAACAGACATAAAATGCCTTGTTAAAAACGAGCAAGCAGACACTCACTCTTTCTTTCCCAGTCTGATGTCTATTTCGGAAGCTTTTCCTATCTCTGTTATACTTCAATAAAACTTTGCCACACAAAAATCTCCAAGAAGCCAAGCCTTGTCTCTGACCCCAGATCGCAATCCTCTCCTCCAGAGGTCACAAATCCTGGCATAACACACAGCTTGCAGTGGCCACCTTTCAGAACCAAGAATACAACTATGATTTCTGGCAGTTTACTGGCTCATAGTAAGAGCTCAATGGAATTATAGATGTTTCCATGATTAGATTGTATGCCCCAGTTTATATCAATAGTTTCCTCTGTGAGCCTCAAGTGCCTTAAGTATAACGGTGGGGAAATGATGTGCGTGTCTGTGTATGATCACACTGATTGAATACAGAACTTACATTTTCAACCTTCTGCTGGAAAGCCAACTCATTTCTGTGGGAATCCCTCTGTGATTCAGCGACGAAGCTGCCCCTTTGTCCTTCTTGAACACTGTAATTGAGAGTCATATAGTCTAGAAAGTAAAAGCACATTAAAGGTAGAGGAAAATTTTTACAGAAAGAGGGAACTGACTGTCTTGGATTTTCATTTAGAATACTCCTAAATTCCTGGGTGGGCTTCCCTGGTGGCTCAGTGGTAAAGAATCTGCCTGCAATGCAGGATCTGCAGGAGATTCAGCTTCAGTCCTTTGGGTTGGGAAGATCCCCTGGAGGAGGAAATGGCAACCCACTCCAGTATTTATTCTTGCCCGGAGAATCCCAAAGACAGAGAAGCCTGGCAGGCAATAGTCCATAGGGAAGCAAAGAATAAGTTAGGACTGAAGTGACTTAGCATGCAAGCAACTGGAAGTAAGTGTTATTTTTCCAATTTTCAGTTGGCATAGTTGGTGTTAAGAACTAGAGTCACTACAAAGAATAAGCAGAATACCCAAGATGTCTCCTTTCATGGATCTAAAGTGTATTTCTCTGTAACAGTCAATTTCCAAGAGAAGTTGGGCAGCCAGTTCACTAGGGCACCCACACTTTGTGAACGTCTTCCTAATATATATATATCTTCTTTTTTCCCACTACTGTGCCTCTGTGGGAAATAGAATGTCTGCAAACTTTGTCACTCTGCAGATGGAGAGGTCCCTGGAGTCGGGCAACGTGACGAGGGTCCAGGAGTTCGTCTTGCTGGGCTTGTCCACGAGCCCAGAAACAAGGCAAGTCCTGTTTGTCGTCTTCCTGACCCTCTACCTGCTGACCCTCCCGGAGAACGCCCTCATCGTCTTCCTCGTCTGCAGCCACGCCGAGCTCCACAAGCCCATGTACTTCTTCCTGGGCAACCTGAGCTGCCTGGAGATGTGCTACGTGTCCGTGACCATGCCCAGCCTGCTCGCGGGGCTGTGGACGGGACCCTGCCACGTGCCCTTCACAGCCTGCCTGACCCAGCTCTTCTTCTTCATTGTCTCCCTCATCTGCACAGAGTGCGCCCTCCTGGCCTCCGTGGCCTGTGACCGCTACGTGGCCATCTGCCGCCCACCGCACTACCCACTGCTCATCGGCCCCAGGTCTGCCGGGGCTTGGCCGGGACTTCGTGGCTTGGTGGGCTGCTGGTCTCGGCGGTCAAGACAGCGTGCATCGCCAGCCTGTCCTACTGCGGCCCCAACGTCGTCAACCACTTCTTCTGTGACGTCTCCCCGCTGCTCAACCTGTCCTGCACCCACGTGGCCCTGACTGAGCTGGTGGATTTCCTCTCGGCCATTGTCATCTTCTGCAGGACGCTGCTGGTCGCCCTGGCCTCCTACTTGGCGATTGGGGTGACAGTTTTCCGCATGCCTTCCGCCACCGCCCGGCGCAAGGCCTTCTCCACCTGCGCCTCCCACCTGGTGGTGGTGGGCATTTTCTACTCAGCGGCCCTCTTCATCTACTGCCGCCCCAGCCGCATCAGATCCATGGACCTCAACAAGGTGCTGTCGGTCATCTACACGGTGGCCACGCCCATGTGCAATCCAGTCATCTACTGCCTGCGGAACAGGGAGGTCCACGCGGCCCTGCTCAGAACTCTCCACTCGACTTGATCCTGGTTTTGGGACATTAGACCTCTCCTCATGTCCTGAACGTAGGCAGCTTTTTCACTTTCCTCTATCACTCTCATCAAGAGGCTCTTTGGTTCCTCCTCACTTTCTGCCCTTGGAGTAGTATCATCTGAAAGTCCCTTGGACTGCAAGGAGATCAAACCAGTCCACCCTAAAGGAAATCAACCCTGAATATTTATTGGAAGGACTGGTGCTGAAACTGAAGCTCCAATACTTTGGTCACCTGATATGAAGAGCTGACTCACTGGAAAAGGCCCTGATGCTGGGAAAGATTGAGGGCAAAAGGAGAAGGGGGCTCCAGAGGATGAGATGGTTACCTAGCATCAACCACTCAATGGACATGAATTTGAGCAAACTCTGGAAGACAGTGGATAGAGGAACCTGGGGGGCTATAGTTCATGGGGTCTCAAAAAGTCCAAAAAATTTAGGGACTGAACAACAACGTGTTTTAATTTAAATGTTTTATGATTCCAAATGCCATATCAAAGTAAAATGCTGGAGAAATATATTTCCCACTTGGTATACATGGGCAATCAATATATACTTATCAATATATACTGATTGCTATTGATTGACTATTATAGCAATCAACAGCAAATTCTGAATTATGTTTGTGAAAAAGAAGCAGTGTCCACAGAAAGCAGGTCATTAAAGATGAGCTGTAATTGACTGGAAACTCACATTACTAGAGGCTCAAATTTACTAGTAAAGGGGGAAATGCAGGTGTAACAACCCCATTAGTTTATTCCCAGAAAACTAACAAGTATTTCCCCAACCTTTCTGTATGTTCTGACATGTAGAAATAGATAATACATACAATGATATTCTTTGCATCCTCATAATAAAAAAAAAACAGAAATAACCTAAGTGTCCATCAAAAGTGGATGGATAAAATACATTATACTACATTCATCTCAGGTGAACACTGGGCTATAAAATTAACAGAAACAGGTTTTAATATTCTCTTAAAAAATGTTTTTTGACCGCACTCTGCAGTAGGTGGGACCTTAGACCCCTCACCAGGGAACCAACCTGTGGCCACTGCATTGGAAGACAGAGTCTTAACCTCTGGACTACCAGGGATTCCCAAGAGATAGCTTGTTATGTTCAATGTGCAAATATGGTTGAGATATATATGCTAAATAAAAACCATGACAAACAACTATGGGTTTCATTAGTTTCATTTTTTTGTTTGTTGACCATTATTTTTACATAATTTCAGACTTACAGAAAAGTTGCAAGGATGCTTAGCACTCTAATATATTTGATGTGGTATTGTCACAAATTGTATGTTCCTCCATTTGCTTACCCCCTTTTTCTCCCCATCACACCCATTTATTTCTTTCAAAGTGATGTGAACATGGTTTAGAGACATTGTGCCCTTTTACTTATATACCTTTAGTGTTTATTTCTTAAGAGCAAGGATATTATTTTGCAGTTCGGAGCAGAGGAATTAACTGACATCTAACCCTTACCTCTTTGAAAAGCAACTCTATTAATTAGTGCTTAATATTTGTTTTTAGTTTTCTGTATATAAAATTTATGTACAGTGATATACACAAATATTAAATGTTCAAGTCAATATTTTTTTTTTGACGAATGTGTATATCACCACCTCCATTAATATAAAGGGCATTTTTCACCCTGAACGTTCCCTTGTGCCCCTTTTCTGTTAGTTCTGCCAGAGGTAATCACTTTGGCTTCTTTTTAAATCATTGATTAGTTCTTATCTGTGCCAGAATTTCATATAAATGGAGTCCAGACATGGAAGCAACCTAGATGTCCATTGGCAGATGAATGGATAAGAAAGCTGTGATACATATACACAATGGAATATTACTCAGCTATTAAAAAGAATGCATTTGAATCAGTTCTAAAGAGGTGGATGAAATGGGAGCCTATTATACAGAGTAAAGTAAGTCAGAAAGAAAAACATCAATAGAGTATATTAACACATGTAATGGAATTTAGAAAGATGGTAACAATGACCCTATATGGGAGACAACAAAAGAGACACAGATGTAAAGTACAGACTTTTGGACTCTGTGGGGGAAGGTGAGGGTTGGGATGATTTGAGAGAATAACATTGAAACACGCATATTACCATATGTGAAATAGATTGCCAGTCCAGGTTTGATGCATGAGACAGGGTGCTCAGGGCTGGTGCACTGGGATGACCCTGGGGGATGGGATGGCGAGGGAGGTGGGAGAGGGGTTCAGGATGGGGACACATGTACACCCGTGGCTGATTCATGTCAATGTCAATGTATGGCAAGAACCACTACAATATTGTAAGTAATTAGCTTCCAATTAAAATAAATAAATAAATTTTTAAAAACCTTGGTAAATTAAAAAAAATTGAAATCATTTCAAGCAACTTTTCTGATCACAATGCGGTAAGATTAGATGTCAATTACAGGAAAAAGACTATTAAAAACACAAACACATGGAGGCTAAACAATGTGCTTCTGGATAACCAACAAATCACAGAAGAAATAAAAAAAGAAATTAAAAAATGTATAGAAACAATGAAAATGAAAACACGACAACCCAAAACCTATGGAACTCAGCAGAAGCAGTGCTAAGGGGAAGGTTCATAGCAATACAAGCTTACCTGAAGAGACAAGAGAAAAATATACACAAAGACAGAAATATAGATCGATGGAACAGAAAAGAAAGCCCAGAGATAAATCCACGAACTTATGGACACCTTATCTTCGACAAAGGAGGCAAAGATATACAATGAAAAAATACAACCTCTTTAACAAGTGGTGCTGGGAAAACTGGTCAACCACTTGTGAAAGAATGAAACTAGAACTCTTTCTAACCTCATACACACACAAAAAAAACCCTCAAAATGGATTAAAGATCTAAATGTAAGACCCAAAACTATAAAACTCCTATAGGAACACATAGGCAAAAGACTCTCTGACTTAAATCACAGCAGGATCCTCTATGACCCACCTCCCAGAGTAATGGAAATAAAAGTAAAAATAAACAAATGAGACCTAATTAAACTTAAAAGCTTTTGCACAAACACACAAAAAATAAATAAATAAAATCTTTTGCACAATGAAGGAAACTGTAAGCAAGGTGAAAAGACAGCCTTCAGAGTGGGAGAGAATAATAGCAAATAAAGCAACTGACAAAGAATTAATCTCAAAAATTATACAAGCAGCTCATGCAACTCAATTCCAGAAAAATAAATGACCCAATCAAAAAATGGGCCAAAGAACTAAACAGACACTTCTCCAAAGAAGACCTACAGATGGCTAACAAACACATGAAAAGATGCTCAACATCACTCATTATCAGAGAAATGCAAATCAAAACCACAATGAGGTACCATTACACGCCAATCAGGATGGCTGCTATCAAGAAGTCTACAAACAATAAATGCTGGAGAGGGAATGCAGAAAAGGGAACCCTCTTGCACTCTTTGCGGGAATGCAAACTAGTACAGCCACTATGGAGAACAGTGTGGAGATTCCTTAAAAAACTGGAAATAGAACTGCCATATGACCCAGCAATCCCACTCCTGGGCATACACACCAAGGAAACCAGAACTGAAAGAGACACGGGTACCCCAATGTTCATCACAGCACTGTTTACAATAGCCAGGCCATGGAAGCAACCTAGATGTCCATCAGCAGACGAATGGATAAGGAAGCTGTGGTACATATACACCATGGAATATTACTCAGCTAGTGAATCAGTTCTAATAAGGTGGATGAAACTGGAGACTATTATACAGAGTGGAGTAAGTCAGAAAGAAAAACATCAATAGAGTATATTAATGCATATATATGGAATTTAGAGATATGGTAATGATGACCCTATATGGGAGACAGCAAAAGAGACACATATGTAAAGTACAGACTTTTAGACTCTGTGGGAGAAGGCGAGGGTGGGATGATCTGAGAGAATAGCATTGAAACATGTATATTACCATATGTGAAACAGATCGCCAGTCCAGGTTCGATGCATGAGACAGGGTGCTCAGGCCTGGTGCACTGGGATGACCCTGAGGGATGGGATGGGGAGGGAGGTAGAAAGGGGGTTCAAGATGGGGAACACATGTAAACCCATGGCTGATTCATATCAATGTATCACAAAAACCACACAATATTGTAAAGTAATTAGCCTCCAATTAAAATAAGTAGTTTTTTTAAAGTTAAAAAAAAAAGAGTCCAGGGTATACACTTGTTTGTATATGACTTCTTCAGACCACAGTGTTTGTACCAGAAGCAACTGGAAGCTATACAAATATTTATTTATTTTGAAGATTTTTTTAATGTGGACCATTTTAAAGTGTTTATTGAATCTGATGCAATATCGCTTCTGTTTTATGTTTTATGTTTTGGGATTTGTTTTTTTTTGCTGCAATGCATGTTAGTTCATGCAGGACAAACTCCTGCCCCCTTTGTTGGAAGCTTGGAGTCTTAGTCACTGGACTAGGGAAGTCCTGTCAAAAATATTTCTTGGGAGGTAGAGAGGCTAGGGAGGGAGAGGATGGATATATATACATACATATATGTACATATATATACACACATGCAAAATTATGACTGATTCTACGTGATGTACTGCAGAGACCACTGCAACACAGTAAAGCAATTATCTTCTAATAAAAACAATTTTTGCTTATCAACTGCAGCATAATGTGGACTGATGGTCTTACTACTCAAGAAAAAATGCTCTGCTAGAATTATGAACGCACTACGTCTAAGTTTATTTTATTTGATCACACAAAAGGGGAAAATAAACATAATAAAAAACAATACACTGATAGTACTTCCCCCAAATGTGCATTCTTCATTCCAGGAATGGATAGTAGACCTATTTGGTGGAGAGTCCAAGGCATAGAGGCTTCCCAGGTGGCTCAGAGGTAAAGAATCTGCCTGTCAGTGCAGGAGACATGGGTTGGATCCCGGGGCTGGGAAGATCCTCTGGAGAAAGAAATGGCAACCCACTCCAGCATTCTTGCCTAGGAAGTGCCATGGACCAAGGAACCTGGAGGGCTACAGTCCAGGGGGTCACAAAGAGTAGGACACGATCTAGTGACTGAACAACAGCAACATCAGTGGCCAAGTCGTGTCCGACTCTTTGAGATCCTGTGGATGGTAGCCTGCCACCAGAAAAAAAGTCTTTCCTCTTAATAAGGTTCCTTTGGGGTGCGAGACACTGGCTGGGTGCCTCGGAAACTATTTTGGGCTTAATCCTCACGGCAGCCTGAAGGAGTCAGGGTTATTATCCCCCTACTGAAGATAAAGACGTGAGGCTCAGACCATCAGAGCTTTTGTCAGAGAGAGGTTAAGTCAGAGAGAACCCGGGCTACACCCAGAATTTAATTCCAAAGCCCTTCTGTTAACCTGAACAACAGTATATTTACTGAGGCTCATAAAATAAGTGTATTAGGCTGATACTAGCAATAAAAAACCACATGGCACAGAACACAAGAGAAAATCTTTGGAGGACTCAAAGTAAGGGTAAGTATTTTTTGTTAAATTTCTCTCCCTTTCTCTGTGTCTGTGTTTGTGATTTTGACTGGAGGTGCACAATGTGAAATGTATTTCTTATTGGGGGCCATGGTAGAAACACTATATTATGCTGCACCTAAATTCCTTCATACAGAGATAGGTAGTAAAGGAAAGCTATCATCATACAGTATCTTTTTTATTCCTGATGCAAGTATTATTATCTTAAATAATAGGTAAGTTGGGGGCTTCTCAGGTGGATCAGTGGTAAAGAATCCGCCTGCAATGCAGGAGACCTGACTTCAGTCCCTGGGTCGGGAAGATCCCCCGGAGAAGGGAATGGCAGCCCACTCCGGTATTCTTGTCTGGGAAATCCATGGACAGAGGAGCCTGGCAGGTTACAGTCCACGGGGTTGCAAAGAGTCGGACACGACTGAAGTGACTTAGCACGCATGCACTCCTTTATAGAAAGAGATCACAGTTCACTTTTCGATTCTGTTATTGAATACTTGGAATGTTTACGTTCTCTTTTTTGCTAGTAAAATGGTACTTCTGTGAACATTACTCTGGAAATACATATATGCTTGGAAACAGAATTTCTGGGGCATAGTCATGTCTTAACATTTACTTGATAATGACAAATTGTTTTCTGAAGTTATCAAACCAATTCAGACTCCCAGAGGCAGTGTATGAAAGTTTCTATTGTTAATATTTTCAGAAGTTTGTAGTTATCCCAATTCCACAGGCATGAAGTGGTACCTAATTTTGGTTTTAATTTCCGTTTCTTTGGTTCCTAATCAGGTGAGCATATTTTTATGTTTTGAGTGATGAATATTTTTTGGTGAGGTATACATTCAGAGCTTCTGCCCAATTTTCTGCTAAAAAACTTTTTTGCATATTAACTGACCAATTTCTCTGTACATCCTACACAAGGATCCCTCCACACTTATACATGAAGGTGAAGGTATCAGTCACTCAGTCGTGTCCAGCTCTTTGTGACCCATGGTCTGTAGCCTGCCAGGCTCCTCTGTCCATGGGATTCTCCAGGCAAGAACACTGGAGTGAGTTGGCATTTCCTTCTCACTTATGTATACTGCAAGTATATTTTTTCCAGCTTGTGGATTTTCCTCTAATAATCTGTGGTGTTAGAATTTTTCAATGCTGCTAATTAAAAAAATTTTTTTAAAGTGTAAGGTTTCTTCCTGTCTTCTTATTGTAGTATACACCCCCAGTGACATAAAAGAGATCTCCTTGTAGCTCAAACGGTAAAGAATCTACGTGTGCTTCAGGAGACCAGGGTTCGATCCCTGGGTCGGGAAGATCCCCTGGAGAAGGGAATGGCAATCCACTCCAGTGTTCTTGCCCGGAGAATCCCATGGACAGAGGAGCCTGGGGGGCTACAGTCCATGGGGTCACGGAGTCAGACACGACTGAGCAACTCACACACAATGTCATAAAGGCATGCTTCTGCATGGCTCTCTAAAACCTCAGCGGTTCTCACTCCACATGTGTGTTTTTCAGCTCGCCTGAAACTGATTTTTCACGTGTGCTGTGTGATGTAGTGTTCCAATCTCTTTTTACTTTTATTTTTTAAAACCATGTGTTTATTTTAGTTGGAGGTGGATTGCCTCACAGCGTTGTGCTGGTTTCTGCCACACACCAGCACCAATCCGCCACGGGCACGCGCGTGTCCGCTCCCTCCCTCCCTCCCAGCCCACCCCCTAGGCTGTCACCCAGCACCAGCTGAGTTTCCATGGGTACCCTGACTATCTGAGGGCCATTTCTTGCCAAGTTCATCCTTTTCCTCACTTATCTCCAATAAAGTTGCGTCATCAATCAAGTCTGTATGCCTGCTTGGTGTGTTTCTGGGTTTTATTCCATTCTACCATTCTGATTACCTCTGAAACAATTTTCATTGGGAGTGTTTTAAAGATTTTTTTTTTTTTTTGATGGGGACCATTTTAAAGTCTTTATTGAATGTGTTACAATACTGCTTCTGTTTCAGGTTTTGGTTTTTTTGGCTCTGAGGCATGCGGGATCTTATCTCCCAGGCCCGTGATCCAAACCACACCCCCTGCATTGGAAGGAGACGCCTTAACCTTCGCCTTAACTGGACCACCGGCGAAGTTCCTCACTGGGAGTGTTTGGCACAGAGATGGGAACACGTCGAGTCGCTTAGAAAGTGCTGGGGAGGAGATGAAGCTCCAGAGAAGTAGGTTTTGCTGATGTAGATGGAAGAAATCTGATTTCCTCCCCTTTCTCTTACTTCTCTATCCTTCATCTATACTTGCTTTTCTTTTCTTTTTTTTTTTCCTTGAAGACACTAAACTCCTTCCTGACTTAAGTTTTTTGCAATTGCTTTTCCTCGTTCCACTTAAAATACTCTTCTGCCAGCTCAATGCTCACTCATCCTTTCCCATTATTTAAAAACAAGCTCAAACGTCACTACCCACCTCAAAGAAGTTTTCTCCGACTGCCCATCCTAAAATAACCTCCTTCAGACCTTGTGGACCATCCTGCTTTCCTTTCTTCTTAGCACTGACCCACTGAAATTCTGCATTTGCCTTCTGTCAGCCTCCTCTATTCCTCACTACCTAGAATGAGAATTTGAACACACTCACTGGTTGATTTCATGCACCTCATGTATAGTATACACTCAATAAATATTTGTTCCTGAATACATAGAATAGGGCTTCCCTGATGCCTCAGAGGGTAAAGAATCCGCTTACAATGCAGGAGACCTGGGTTCGATTCCTGGGTCAGGAAGATCCCCTGGCAGAGAGAATGGCACCCACTCCAGTATTCCTGCCTGGAGAATCCCATGGACAGAGAGCGCAGCATTTTGGGCTACAGTCCATGGAGTTGCAAAGTCAGACACAACTGAGTGACTAACATTTGCATACTTTTTTTCAAACATATGATAAGTGATAAGTCAGAAACAAGTCCAAAGAGCACCATCTCTGTATCTCAGTCACCTAAAACTCTAAGTGAATTCCTCGTATTAATGGTAGAGGCAAAGATCCCTTATTTATGTAACTCCATCCTTTTGCACAAGTTACTTGCTGCCTATGAGTTTCAGTTATGTATACGAACTGGTAGAATAAAGCCTATTTTTGAAGGTTCATGAAAGTCCATTGATCTCCATGTGTTCAAAAAAATGCCACACAGTGTAAGAGTGCCTAAGTGATTCTCAGCATATGTATTTAGTTTCTTTCCTTAGAAAAAAAGACACTCTCTTTCTGGAAGGGGTCATCTTTAGAAGTATTCGGGAAAAAAAATTATCACTGGTCTTTTTCTTTTTTTAATTCATTTTTGGCTGCTCTGAGTCTTTGTTGCTACGTGGGTTTTCTCTAGTTCTGGTGAGCTACGCTCTCTCATTGCAGTGGCTTCTCCTGTTGCAGAGCACACATGCTAGGGCATGCAGGCTTCAGGTGTTGCAGCCCGTGGGCTTAGTTGCCTGGGGGCATGTGGAATCTTCCCAGACCAGGGATCAAACCTGCTTGCATTGGTAGGCAGATTCTTAACCGCTCGCCCACCAGGCAAGTCCATCTCATGGGTCTTTTTTTTTTTTTTTTAAAGAAACCATTACTGCTGGACCTTCTCTCTGATAAACAGTGGAAAATTTCCTCTAGAAATCTAACCCAGTTTAGAGAAGGAAGTGTCTCACATTAAGGAATTGTGAGTCTTCCTTCACTGAAAACAGCACGACAACTTCTGGGGTCCCGGAACATTTTTCAAAACAAAAAGAAAGAAATCCAATCAGGAAAACACCACTTAAGGTCATCAGATGCAAAGGAATAATTGTGCCTTGCTTTATAAAGCTCTTTCTTATCTGTTCCCATGTTTAATAGCCGTAAAGACCAAAGATTCTGTGGGGTCACGTAGCTTTGAGCTCCATTTCACAGATGACATAATCGAGATAATGCAGATGCACACTCATTCAAGACTTGTGTCTTCTCTATGATTACAGATGCAGCAAGTACATTGTTAAGCTTCCTGTTTCCAGTTTTGCAATTTCCCAGTTGCTCCTTGCTGTGCTCCTCACAACGGTCAGGCTATAGCAAAGCAGCTTTGTCCCAACAGCCCCTAACTGCATATGCTCTTCCTTGCTGGCCAATTTATTTCTGACGGACATGGTCTCTGAAAGCCTGTTTCTTCCTTACTTAGATGGAGAGGGCTCTGTCCTTGGGCAATGTGTCCGGAGTGCAAGAGTTTGTCCTGCTGGGTCTGTCTGCCAGGCCAGGCGTGAGGGTGGTGGTGTTTGCTGTCTTCCTGAGCCTCTACCTGCTGACCCTCCTGGAGAACGCCCTCATCGTCTTCCTCGTCTGCAGCCA